>BLBF01000063.1:6344483-6406711 GCA_015471245.1 Laticauda colubrina
ATAGATAGATAGATAGATAGATAGATAGATAGATAGATAGATAGATACTAGAGAGAGATATTAGATACGAGAGAGAGAAAGGGAGGGAGGGAAAGAGAGAGAGAGAATAGCAAGAGCTATTAGACATATTTGTCCTACAGGAGAATTCTAAAGTTCTCCTAACTCCACGAGATTATTTTATCATAGATTAGATGTTTTATCTTTGATCACCCCTTGTATAAGGAAGAGAGGTTTGTCTTGAAAGACAGGAAGAAGAACTGCTACCAAGGTATCATTCTGATAAACCATGCCAGGAAAGGAATGTGGGCAAATATCTCAGACATGCCCTCCCTATTTGGCATTAAGATAAAGAGAGCGGGAGTAAGAAGCACATTCAGACTTGAAAGATTTTGTTACTATAGCTTCATAATAAAACTAATATGGACCTATATTGTATTGATTCCCTGGTGTTTGTGTTGAAAGGCTGACAGTCATCACACATGAAATTTCCTGCTCAATTCAGCAATCACAAAACAAATGATTTAGAAATAACTTTTGTGGAATGCTCCCATAGATTTTGTGGAAATCTGTAGATTTTGTGAGGCTTTCCCACATCAAGCAGGTTCACTTCACCGTTCCATTGGATCAGTTGGCTTTAAATGAGGTAAAGTTCCACATGAACAGGAAAAAATATATTGCAAGTTAGACACACATACTCTGTCACACAGAGAGACACTCAAACTCTACACTATTAATGGAAATGAGTGCCCTGAAACATTCAGCTGACATTTTCATATGGTCAGTTTTCAAAATCTCACAGATTTATGGATGGCAAAAAAATAATGCCAAACAAATATCTATGTACCTATTAACAATGTTATTGCTTCTGGACAATTTAGCGGATGTAAAGTGTTAATTTGTTAAGACAGTAATATGGTTTGCAGTTTAATACATTCTTTCCAACAAGTACCTAATGCTGAGCCTTTCAAATTAAATTAAACACAGCTCTTAATAGTAAATCGTCAGTGGTCCCTCAATGTATAATGAGGAAAATTCTCAAGCTTTCAAAATACCTATAAAGATGAAATATATTTTGCATTATATTTTAAAAGAGTTTTTCAAACAAGAGTGTATTTATTCCAATCACACTGCCAAAGAAACTATTCTGAAAAATCCCAGATTCTTGACTGTAATGGAAGAACGTTGTAAATTGATGTTTACAACAGAGGTAGCCTCTGTAGGATTAAATTCATTTTAAAATGTCAGAATTAAGAATCACCGAACAAGAATATGACTGATTCATATTCTTTAAAACATACTCATAACTTGTAGGCCAAACACTTTTTCTAGTATGGAAATTGTTGCGTTGTGGGAAAAAGAGACTTGAGACCCAATTGACCTTTTTCCTTTTTATTTTCTCTCCAGTAAATCACACCCAGTGAAACCGTGGCAGCCTTCTTATAGCCAGCTGCTCGCGGCTCATGGCCAATGACAGCTCTTCAAATCTTCCGCCACCACGGACCAACCTATCATAGGAAAGTATGCAAATATATAACCCCCCCCCCCAATGTGGTCCAGTCCAACCAATCAGGGTTTCTCCTATCTTACATAGTCACGTAAAGAGGTGGGGCTCTTATGGTTCTGACTGGACCTGCGCAATTCAGTCGTGAGTTTGTCTCTGGACTGTTCGGACGGGGTTGCTGTTTCTCCCATTCTTTTCCGTGGAGCCTCCTGGAAGGTAGAGTCAGCCATGCCGCTCCTGCCAGGCCTTTCCTGGCTGGGTGAGTCGGCTTGGCCACGCACATATAGAGTAGCTTCTTGATGGTTTCCCGAAGTCTGCTCCAAGCGTCCCCAAGTTGTTTTCTTCTTCTATAGTTTCAGGTACATGTTTGCGATTTCCGATCAGGACTAATGTTAGTATTGGTTGTTGTGTCATTGTTAGGGTTTGTTTTGTCATTTCTTTTACCTGTGGAGGGTCTCCCCCTCCTCTCTCATTTGTGTTTGAGGGGTGTCCCCCCCCTCTGGTTTGGCTATTTTTGTTTAATGTTTGCGCAATTCCTTTATTTGTGTAAGTTCTCCCCCCTCCTCACCCTGATTGTTAGTGTTTCTCAGTATGGTCCTCGATCTGATTTGGTCTGTGTGTCTCCTCCAGTTATTTCTGTCCTCTGTGTCTACCCTGTATGACCGGGGTCCTGTTATTTGGTTTATTGTTGCCAGTATCCACAGTGGTTCTCCCGTGAGGTTTTTTGCATAGACTAGGTCCTCTGTTTTGAATGTGCTACACTTACTGGAGGAGTCTGTTGGCTTTTCTGGGCTATATGTGGGGTGTAGTCTGTCTAGGTTTGATCTTAGTTTTCTTCCCATTAATAGTTTTGCTGGCCTTTTATTTGTTGTGGAGCTTGGTGTAATGTATTGTATACTTAGTAGTTTGTCTATCCTTTCCTGTATATCTCCAGGTCCCAATTTGTGTAGTGTTTCCTTAGTATAACGCAGGGATCCCCAACCACCGAGCCCTGGACCAGTACCAGTCCGTGGATCATTTTGTACTGGGCCGCAAATAATGAATAATCGTGATTAAAATATTTATAAAAATATGTTTTTAGTAAAGAAATAGTAAAGAAGCCCTTTACTATTGGGGAAGAATTGATTTTGCTGGTGGTCCCTGGTACAAAAAAGGGTTGGGGGGCCACTGGTATAACGGACCATGTGTTCTGCCCGTCCATTCGTAGCCAGACATCCCGGCACTGTTCATGCATGCCTTATCCCTTGTTCTGCTAGGAACCTTTCAAATGTTATTGCTGTGAATTGTGGTCCGTTGTCAGATACAACTAAATCCGGCAATCCATGTGTCGTAAAAAGTTTCCTTAGTTGTCTAATAACAGCTTCTGTTGTGGTTGAGTGCATGATGCTTACCTCTAGCCAATTTGAGTAAGCATCTACCACTGTTAAGAATGTGTGTCCTTTAGTTGGTCCTCCAAAGTCAATGTGTATTCTAGACCATGGTCCCCTAGGTGTTTCTCATTCGTGTACAGGTGCAGGTCTAGATTCTTGGCATCGTTTGCATGTTGCTACCTATTCCCCAATGTCCTTATCAATCCCTGGCCACCATGCATAACTTCATTCTGACAATTCCCGGGTGATCCTCATGCAATAATTCAAGTATTTGTTTCCTTAATATGTCCGGTATGATCACCCTATCCCCTCATAGTATACATCCCTTTAAGATCAACAGTTCCGTTTGTCTATTCCAAAACGGTTTCACAGTCTCGACACTTGCAGTCTCTGGCCACCTTTTACCCACCCAATTTAAAATCTGCACCAGATTTCTGTCTCTCATGGTTTCCATAGCAATGTCTGTTGCTGTTATGAGTAGGTTTGCCAACGTCTCGATTTGAAGGGTTGATGTGGTTGGTGCATGGTCACCGTCTAAATCAGGTAAAGGGGAACAGCTCAGGGCGTCAGTGTGTGTTTTGTTCTTTCCTGGTCGGTAGATCAAGTTGTAATTATAGGCAGCTAGGAATTCCACCTCGTCATCCGCGGTGACAGTATGTTAGGTGTAGCTTTGTTTCCTGTGAGAATTCCTAGAAGAGGTTTATGGTCTATGACAAGTAAAAAGGTTCTGCCATAGATATACTCATGGAAATGTTATATTCCTGTTATTGCAGCCAATACCTCTCTGTCTAGTTGGCTGTAATTCCGCTCCATTTTAGATAAGAGTTTTTGAACAGAATATGATAGGTGCTTCTCTTCCATCGGGTAATACGTGGCTGAGTATGGCATCAATGCCAAATGGTGACACATAGCATGTTAATGTTAGTGGAAGGGTTTCGCTGTATTGTATTAGCACACAGTCTGATGTAAGTAAGTTTTTGATTTCCTGGAATGCTGTTTCTTCTCGTCGTCCCCAGGTCCAGGTAGCTTTCTTATCAAACAACCTGTGCAGTGGTTCCACTATTGTTGCTTTCTGTGGCAAGAATACATTGTAAAAATTAATAAGTCCCAAGAAGGCCTGCAAGTCTGTTTTATTTTTGGGTCTGGGAGCTTCCTTTATTGCTCTGATTTTGTTTTCAGTGGGGTGGATCCCTTCTTTGTCTATGAGGTATCCCAGGAATTTGACTTTGTCGATGGCTAATTGGCACTTCTCTTTTTTAACTTTAAGTCTCGCCTCTTTAAATTTTTTAAGACCTCCCTTAGGCGGTCTTTCAGTTGTTCTTTGTCCTTGGCTGATACTAATACATCGTCAAAGTATGGTACCACCCCCTTTATTCCATGCAATAGGTGTTCCATTAAACTCTGGAATACCCCTGGGGCCACACTAACTCTGAATTGCAGTCTGTTGCATTTGAATGCCCCCCTGTGTGTCACAATTGTTTGTGCTTCAGTTGTTTCTGGGTCAACTGGTAATTGTTGGTAGGCTTGCGCAAGGTCCAATTTCACAAAGATTCTATCTCCCCCCAAAGAGTGTAATAGGTGCTGTACCACCGGAACTGGGTATGCGCTTTGCTGTAGCTCATGGTTAAGGGTTGCTTTGTAGTCCCCGCAGTTATGTACTGACCCATCTGGTTTAATCGGGGTAACAATTGGGGTTTCCCACCTTGCATGGTCTATCGGTTCTAATACCCCCTGTGCGAAAAGTTTATCTAATTGTTCATCAATTTTTGGTTTTAATGCGAAAGGAACTCGCCTCGCCTTTAGTCTTATAGGGGCTATATTTGGATTTAAATTAAATGAGATAGGGGACCATTGGTACTTGCCCAGTTCTCTGTTGAAGACATCCTGGAATTCTTTCATCAGGTTCTCTTCCCAGTCTGACTCAGTAATGTTGTTTATTCCAGTTACTCCAATTCCTAATGGTGCAAACCATTTGAGTTGCAGTAGGCTGGGTCGATCCTGGTCGACTATGATTAATGAAAGGACTTTAGTGTGTTTTTGAATTCAACTTTGAAATGTCTGGTACCTACTACAGAAATTCTGTTTCCCTGGTAGGCATTTAGTGTGAGTTTTTGTATTTCGAGCTCTCCCTTGTTTATATCAGGTATTTGTCTTTTTAGGGTATTCCACGATACCATTGATAAATACGAGCCTGAGTCCACCTCCATCTCGCATGGTTGGCCTTCTATGGTGACTTGCACATGTACCTTTTTTGCACTGATTGAATTTGAGTGCCCAGTAGTTCTTGATTGATGTGTTTCCTCTTTTCTGTTTGCTTCTTTCCATTGCTTGTTTCTGTTTTCTTGGCTCCAACGACTCCCTATTTGCTTTTCCCTCTCTCTGGGGGGGTATTCCATCTTTGTCTAGGGCCATAGTTATTTTTAGTTCAGCATGCCGTAGCTATGTGTCCCTGCCATTCACAATACCTGCAAATAGCATCGAAGAAACGGCATTAAGACCATGGATGGTTTCCTCCGCACCCGGCACAACAGAATTCTGACTTCCTTTCAATTCGGTCCCGTCTACCTTTTTCCGACTGGAGTTGATTTACCTTTTCCTCTTCCTCTTTGTCTTCTAATAGGGATTTGATGTCCTTGTGGTGTGTTGTGGTGGAGAGTTTTTGAGTTTCCTCTGGTGTCTTATTGTGTGTTTGGCTAGTGTCTTTTTGGGTTTCCTTTGTTAATTTATTCATTTGTCGCATGGTGGTTGTCGATTTCTGTGTTTCTTCTGCTGTGGTGGCTTCTTCTATTGCCTCCTTCAATGTTATCTTAGGTCTTGTTAGTAGTCGACCCTGCAGTGTCAGGTCCTTTAATCCAAGGACCATGCAGTCCTTCATGGCCTCATCCATGTTTAGAAATTCGCATGCTCCGCCAATGTCTCTTAGTGCTGCAACAAAATCTCTGATGCTCTCGTCTTCCTTTTGGTCACGCCACTAAAATTTGTGTCTTTTGATGAGGCATGAAACGGTTGGTGCATAGTGGGCTCGCAGTAATTTCTCTAGGTCTGTCCATGCCATTGTCTTTCCATCATTGGGTGCTGCCAATGCCTTTGCCATTTTGAATACTGTGGGACCGCAGTGGGTGAGGAAGATGGCTCTTTTCCTATTTTTGGATATTCCCTGGAGATCGCTCCCTTCTAGAAACATGAGGACTTGGTCGATGTAGGATTCCCAGTCTTCAGTTGCTGGGTTGAATGGTGTGGGTGGCGAGTTGTTTCTGGCCATTTTGTCTCGCTCAGTCCTCATTGCCACATGCACAACTGGACTCCTTTGTCTCACGATCCCACCTTCGTCACCAGTGTTGCATTGTGGGAAAAGGAGACTTGAGACCCAGTTGACCTTTTTCCTTTTTATTTTCTCTCCAGTAAATCGCACCCAGCGAAACCGCGGCAGCCTTTTTATAGCTGGCTGCTCATGGCTCGTGGCCTATGATGGCTCTTCATTGAGCAGTGTCGATACTTTCCTATGCTCTATGTTCTATATTATTCCTTTGTTCATACTGAACATTTATGTATCTTCCAGTAGTTATGTCACCTCAATTTACTAGATGTGTGGATGGATTTACTAGATGTGTGTGACTATATTTCTTCTCTCTCTTTCACTTTGCTTGATACAAATTTTGGAGAATTTAAAACTTGCTGTCAAGGTTGCGACTAAAGCAAACTTGAACTCAAGCAAATCAGAGTTATTGCATCTGATTTACATTCTTGTGTTGGATTAATAAAGCAGGATCCTAATACATATTTCAAATTTCTCCTCTTTATATTTCCTTTCTATATTTTCCTTTATATGCTGTCCAATGCATTTGGAATGTTGACTCTTGGAAACTTTTCCTCAACATCACTTGTTGCAGCTGATGATAAGTGCTCAGTGAATAGAGGGGAAAGTACATGACAGACACATAATCATATTAATGCAGTGTAATGCTTCAACAAGGTGCTTCTTTGCTTATAAAGAGTGAAGCAAAGCTTCATTTCAATTACATTGCTTTATTTCCTACTGTTTTGGCTGCTTCTTTGGCTGGGTTACTGTAATACATCCTACTCAGAATACTTACAAAACAGGTAGTCCTCAAATTATGACCACTTGTTCATTCAAAATTATGATGTCACTGAACAATAGGACTTATGACCTGTGGCCAAAGTCCCAACTGTTGAAGAACTCCAGTCACATGACCTCTCAGGATCTTTGATTAAATAAAACATTAAGATTTCTAATACTGCAACTTGGATACTATAGAGGAGCTGAGAGATGACCTCGATTAAAAAAACCTTATGAGCTGTAGGGATAGAGTGGGTTCCTTTTGAGTGGAAAAGTCTCAGGGTGGCTGAGCAACTACACTGTGCAACACTCACCAGGAATGAAAAAGTTTCTCTACAGTTACACTCAGCCAGGCCAGGAGTAGCACTCCAAGGTATTTATAACCATGTATCTGGTCAGTAGCATTCTGGTTCATTTGCTAAATATCAGGTTCATGGAAAAACTAGAATTTTAGTTTTCTGATAATTTATTAGTAGTTATTCCTCTAAACAAATGGTATTAAACTCGTGTCATCATGGCATCATCAGTTGATATATTGGGACTTTTTTCCACTTCACTATACCGGGCATAGGTGTGGTCAGCACATGACAGATCCAGCCCACAGGCCACAAGTTTGACAGCCCTGCTCTAAACAGAAAGAAGTGAAAGCTATGAATGCCATTCCCATCCCCACGTGGGACACTTATTCTACTTGAGGAGACTTAAGGCCCTGTCCCACTGCACTTAGGATGCAAAGAGGATGTAAAATGTTTAAAAAAGCTTGCCATCTATTGGAAAACGCTATGCATCCATTGTGTACTCATTGCATACATGTTTCATACGGTCTATCCATCGAGCATCCATCCACTGTGATTTTATCCATGCAAGAAGTTTTGAGCTGCACAAAACTTTGTGAACGGATGAACTTTCCGCCGTGTATAATGTAAATCCATGATATATGAGCAACAAACATTCTATGTCCGTTTATCATCCATTAAACGTCCGCTGTATCCTCTCTGCATCCTCTGGGTATCCTCGCAACTCACATCCGCTGCAGCTAAAAATGGAAAGAGGGAGAAAAAAAAGGGTACATGGAACGTCTATACATCATTAGTAGCCTGAAAATAGAAAGGATGTGTTTGCATCCGATATACATCCATGCGGCATCACCTTTCTTTTCTTTAGGCGTACGTGATGCATCCACTTCATCCGCTATGCATCCGCTTCTAAATTCTCCCCCAGAACCTCTTCGGAGGTGTCATCCGCTTCCATCCGCTTCCATCTGCTTTCATCCGCTAAGCTTCCCATGAACATCCGTTTAACATCCCCGCTACATACTACCCACGTCCGTTCTTTTCCATTCTATTTATGCAAATTTTCACCACTTTTTGGAGCGGATGACAACAGATGGAGCCACCCCCAAAATTTTGCTCATCTGCTGTGTCCTTTATGCATACGTCTTGCGTCCGTTGGCCAGTGGGACCTAGCCTTAACAAAAATTCTGTCACTCTTTCTGGTTAAAAGCCATTTTGATGTGTTATTCAGACTTACTGACAAAGCCAATCAGTTGGTTTAGTGAGGTTTTGAACATCATTTATTATGATACATCATTGCACCCTGATTTGACAGTCTTAGACAATTGTGGAATCCTAACTATGTGTTGAGTTATACATTGATTATATCAAAAAATGAATATAGTTAATGACAAGCCAAGTACAGTTACATCACAACATTCAAGTTCAACATTCAAACAACAATTTGCATGAATGCTAAACTGAACATTGTTCCATTATTATCTGAAGGATTCTCCAGTCATCTAACTGTCATCTGATTCTGTTCTGTGATCACTTGACAATGCAACTGGTAAAATCTGTGCCTTATTTGTTTAATAAATTATATTAACATAATTTTTCACAAGCACAGGACTATATCTTGCTTCATCATCATGTTAGCCAGCTTGAGAGCTAAAACCATACAGGTTTTATATAAATTATATGAAATATATTATCTTCATCTGATCTAGCTTCTATCATATCAGAAAGTTACATAGATAGATTAACAGAGTTGGACGGTACCTAGTAGGTCTTCTAGTCCAATCCCCCACCCAAGCAACAGACCCTACACCATCCCCGACAAATGGCAATCCAATCTCCCCTTGAAAGCCTCAGGAATGAAGCTCTCACAACTTGCAAAGGCAAGCTGTTCCACTGGTTAATTGTTCTCACTGTCAGAAAAATTCTCCTAATTTCAAGGTTGAATCTCACCTTGATCAATTTCCATCCATTATTCCTTGTCTGGCCTTCAGATGCCTTGGAAAAGAGCTTGACCCCTTCCTCTCTGTGGCAGCCCCTCAAATATTGGAACACTGCTATCATGTCTCCCTGGTCCTTCTCTTCATTAGCTAGCCATGCTCAGTTCCTGTAACCATTCTTCATATGTTTAGTCTCCAGTCCTGTACTTTTTTAGTCTCCTCTGTACTTCTTCTGGAGTTTCAACAACTTTTTTATAATGTGGTGATCAAAACTGGATGCAGTATTCTAGGTGTGGTTTTACTAAGGCTTTATAGAGTGGCATTAGTATCTCACTTCAGGGGTGGGATTCAAATTTTTTTATCACCGGTTCTGTAATAAAAAGCCTTCCCACTTTATTGCTTTGCAAGAAGAAAGGAAGCAACAGTCATCCTTTAGTAATCCTGAAAATCACTGGTAATCCTTTGTAATGAAAGTATGGATGTAAGAAGTAAGAAACATCATTTAGTTACAGTGAGTGTTTATTTTTTTATATATAGAAAGTATTTTAAAAAGCATTTAACAATAAAATGATAAAGTGTGGTCCAGCTATTATAACTATAAATGGTCCGGCTCATGGAATGTTTTGGTTGAACGACAACTGAGAATTTGGAGTTTGCCTGAGAGACAAACCCTGCCTTAATTTTTATACTGAAATTAAGCTTGGTGCATATTTCATTCCTTCTCATGGAGCTTGCACAAAAGAATTTTCTGGCAACGTATTGCTTGCATGAGTTTAGGCACAAATCAAATGAAAAACCCCAGCATGATAAATTATTGCAAGGAAAATATTTCAAGGATAAAAGGTGACATTTTGTTTGTCTCTATCTGAACACATGGATCCTTTGTTTTTGCTGTGGCCTTGTCATCTGTTAGAGAAAAAAAGAAATGATAAAAGAAAAGAAAATATCCGTTTTCAGGGAGTTCTGTGTGAATACAGTCAGGGTTTAGAACGGAAGGAAACAACTTTTCTAATTCCACAAACATTTCTTTCTCTTGGTTTGCAGAATAAAGTTGCAGAAGATAGTATGTAAAAGTTGGATTGTCACCAGCCTGTTTATTGATGTGGATGATTTTGAGAGGATACACATTTTTCTCATGCTTATGCTAAGAAAACAAACAATAAGTAATATATTAAAAATGAAGAGCTCTTCCTGCAAATTAAGTTCGTATGACATTTTTGGTGGAAAGAAAAGAAGAAAAGATCACAATACATACAGCATTAAAGGTGCAAAGTGGGCATGGGCACAGCTGTTTGTTTTCCAGCCAGTATGAGTGGTAGCCTTCCCACCTGTATGTGAAAACTTTGATTAGCATTGCATTTGTTTACAATTGGTTGGTATTTCTTCTAGGAAGAAGTAAGAGCATTTGATACTGAATATGGACGAACATTGCTCTGTCTTAACATCCACATATGCATTTGGGTTAATTTCTGGTATATAATCAACTTGGGCTGAGCAAGAATTTAATCCCAACCTTTAAAGGAGTGGGATGTGGCATAAGTTGTAATGAATTAATAGATCAGATAACTGTGTTTTCTAAGTGTTGTCTGAAAGGAACAAAACTCTTAAAAGCAGATACTATGTATTGCTTTACAAATGAGACTTAAATGTTAACATTGGGTAGAATGTATATTCAGAATAAAAATGTGTTTTGCTTTACTGCATAAAAAGCATTTACAGTTAACATCATACCAAAAGACAATTATATCGTGATAAAAGTTCTTCTGTTTCTACCTTTTGCCATTTGAAGTCCTGCTTGGAGATTAATATAGAAATGTGAACTGATCAATTTCTATTTTCTTCTTCTTTATAAATACACTTTAATTGTAGCTCCTAGTTTTTTAATTATATAACATTCTATTTATATATGCAGGTTAATTTTAATACAGAACAGAGATGTTTATATTTTCAATTCTTTTGATCTTTACCTTTTTGGTCACTATCATTGCATATGATTTAAAGGAAGGGATACATGTGTGTGTGTGAGAGAGAATAAGTCTAGATCAGGTTCCCATGAGATTTTACCTACCTGTGAATACCCATACATATTGATCTTAATGAGCTCCAGCCTGGCTACCCACTTTAGGAAGTTAAGGAGAGTCAGCCAGTTCAGTGCTTGAATGGGAAACATTTAAGGAATGCCAGGACTGTCAGCTAGGCTGGCAAATCAGAACATTTCCCAGCAGAAGAAAATAGTAAATTACTTCCATATTTTTGCCATGTGTCCATGAAGTCATTAGAATACTCTACGGTGATGCTACCTTAAAACAGTGATCCCCAACCTTTCCACCTTGGACACCTGGTGTGATGGTGGTGGGGGGCGTGTGAGTGGCAAGCACATGCAAGCATGCACAGCTCCATTGGTGTGAGTGGGTGGTGTTTGCGCTCGCGGCAATCCCTAATGCTTGCATGTGAAGCTCCACTTGTGCGAGTGGAGGGTGCTTAAGCAGAGAGCGCTTGTGCTTGTGCACAAAGCTCCACTTGTCCATTGTTTGCACAGCCCAATTTGAAACAGACTGTGGTCCACTAGTGTTGGGGTGCAGCCCGAGAGTTGGGGACCTCTGAATTAACTAATCATTCACCACAGTGAACCACTAAAGAGAATTCTGGTACCACTGAGTTGGGATTCTAGTAATAACAAATACATATAAAGCCCTCTGTCCATCCCCTGATGATAATCGTATACTCTATGTGATTCATATGACTAATCTTAAAAGTTACTTTAAACTGTAGACAAATTTGACAATCTTTGAATTCAGCAAGGCTCAAAGATTTAGTTTGGACATGTCTAATACATTATTTTATCAATATTTGTTATTGCTCTTATTTATGCCTCATAAATTACCCTGCAGAATGTTTATATATGGTTTAAACATAAGAAATGAGCTTCTAATGTGCTTTTCCTAAACAGAATCCTCTTGTGATCACTTACTACATTGTGCCTGTAATCATTTTCTAACTTGTTTAAATGTAATGTCTGGCTACAGGATGGGCACATTCATCATGCATCTCCTAATTTCAAAAAATCTATCTGCAAAGGGGGAGTCAAACATAAATCGTTTCCTGGCTGAAATACTGAGCATTAAAGGGGCAGTTACAGATATAACTGTATCTCTAGGTGGCACAAAGTAGCAGACATTGAAAAGTAAGTTGCCCTTAGTTCTCACATAATAACTGAGAAAATTAGGGTATCCTGAAAAAAAGCTTGGCAAGCACTGAACTAAATAATAAAAAAGGGTTTTCTCACCCTTGGTGAAGAGAAGCTTTTACACTATTTCAGAAAACTGGAGTTGTGAGAAATCGCTTGAAATTTGGCTGAAAGATCCATGTAACCAGTTTAAGGCCCGGTCCCACTGGCCGACGGACATAAAACGTATGCATAAAGGACACAGCGGATGAGCAAAATTTCGGGGGTGGCTCCATCCGTTGTCATCCGCTCCAAAAAGTGGCAAAAATTTGCATAAACAGAACAGAAAAGAACGGAAAAGAACGGACGTGGGTAGTATATAGCGGGGATGTTAAACAGATGTTCATAGGAAGCCTAGCGGATGAAAGCGGATGGAAGCGGGTGACACCTCCAAAGGGCTTCCAGGGGAGAATTTCGAAGCAGACGCATAGCGGAAGTGGCGGATGCATAGCGGATGAAGCGGATGCATCACGGACACCTATAGTAAACAAAGGGGATGCCGCATGGATGTATATTGGATGTAAAGTGTTCACTGCGCATGCGGGGAGTATGAATTGCATCAGCTCCGCAGATATAAAAGGATGCAGCACGCACGCAGTCAGCATATAGGGGAAAGACGTGCTGCCATATACATCTTGCAGGAACACCATGGTTCATCAGTCAGGCAAGAAGAGGAAGCCCGTGCCTACTTGTTCAAGCCCTGGCAAGGTGAAGAAGGCCAGAACCAGCATCCTACCCCCTGGCACTGAAGCTGCTGCTGCTGCTGCTGCTGCTGTGGTGGACCAGCCCCAAGGCCCTCAAAGCCCTGCTGCTGAAGGCCCTGCTGCTCAAGCCCCTGAAGGCCCTGCTGAAGCCCCTGCCAGAGGGAGGAAGAGGCAAGGGAAGCAGAAGGGAGAGAGGAAACAGTACACTGTTTCCAAGGAGCATAAGGATGAGGTGCTGGAATGGCTGAGGGAGAATGAGTACCTCTGGAGAAAGGGCCACAGACTGTATCGGGACACCAAGAAGAAGCAGGCAGCTTGGAGAGACAAGGCAGAGAGCCTGGGGTACACTGCAGAAGTACTCCTTGGATGGTGGAAGCACATGCACACCTGGTATGGCAAGCTACACCTCAAGAAAACCGGGCAGGCCATTGTCAAGCTCACTGACTGGGAGATGTACGTCATGGCCAAGTGCAGTTTCCTGGAGGGTGAGATCCTCCATCGAGGATCAGCCCCTCTGAGACCCCTCTCCCTCAGACAGCCCACAGACAGCCAGTCCTCTTCCAGCCAGGAGCTAGCTACCCTGTCCAGGCAGGTGTCTTAAGAGGGCCCCACAGCAGAGACCCCCCCGACAGCTGCACTCCCCATGCCAGCGGACTTGGAGGATCCTGTGGAGGATGATGCCCTGCTGTCACAAATGGAGGAAGAAGCAGCAGCCACCAGAGGCCAACCCACCCCTACCTCCACCCCCAGCTCCAGAGGATGCAGGCAAAGAGGCAGACTGGAGGGCCAGGACCACAGTGTGCTCTTGGAGATCAGGGACACAATGAAGACCAGCACAGAACTTCTCTCTCAGCTGGTCCACAGCGACATACCATCCTCAGACCGGAAGTCCTTCATCACCTACATGAGCCAGACCCTGAGGGACCTGCCCAAGGCGCAGTACCAGGTGATGAAGCAGAAGATCACAGCACTTCTGCACAACCCTCAAGGCCCAGCTGAAGCTGCTCCTACATAGTCCAGGTCTGTTCCTCCACCCCAGGTGATGTCACAGCCCTTCCACGGCTTTCAACAGCCCCTCACCTACCAAGGCTACGACTACCAGGACTTCCCACAGCAGAAGCAGAACTTCCCAGTCCAGGCCCAGGTTCATTACACGCCACAGATGCCAGTCCTCACCCAGCTGCAGACCAGACAGCCCCACTACACTCCTCCTTCCTCCACCCCACAGCCAAGCCCATCAACGGACAATCTGTCATCAGTATTGGGCCTGACATCTCAAGTCCTTCATGAAGGGTCTCTCAATCTCATGGGACTGAGTCAGTTCTCAGATAGCTTCCTGAACACACCACCACCTGTTGTACCCTTGGGGCCAAGCATCCCAATGGTGCCTCAGACCAGCACTCAAGCCACAGCCACCTCCACAGTCCCTGCCCGCTTAACAGCTGAGACCATGGACATGACTCAGAGTGACTGAGAATAGTGTCAGAGACTGAGTTGTTTACTTGTTAGGTTTATCTTTGCTTCAGACACTTACTTGGCTCATTTTACTTATTTAATACAGTCATAAAGTTTACCTAAGAAAGTTTATCTTTGCTTAAGACACTTAATACAGTTTACTTGGTTCATTTTGCTTATTTAATAAAGTTATAAAGTTTACCTAAGAAAGTTAATAAAGGTTATCTTTGCTTAACACACTTAGTTTACTTGGTTCATTTTGCTTATTTAATGAAGTCATAAAGTTTACCTAAGAAAGTTAATAAAGGTTATCTTTGCTTAACACACTTAGTTTACTTGGTTCATTTTTTTTTACTTAATAAAGTGTTGGTGAAAACTTTGAAAAAATGGTTAAGCCTTTGCATGCTTGTGGGATAGATAAGGATAGTTGTGGGATAGATAAACCTCCAGTGCAACCATAGTGGAACTGTATGATCCACCATTCCAGCTATCCAGATGATTTTCTCCCCCATTTTATTGAAAATATTGGTTGTCCACTAGGTGTCCTTCTACATACTGTAGACATACTGCAGACATCCTAAAAATACGAGATACATCCCAGATACATACATTTTGTCCATTTTGAATACTTTATATACGAGATGTATACGCTTACATCCTTTCTATTTCCATGCTACTAACGCTGTGTAGACGATCCGTGTACCTTTTGTTTCCTCCCTCTTTCCGTTTTCAGCTGCAGCGGATGTGAGTTGAGGGGATGGCTAGAGAATGCAGAGAGGATACAGCGGACGTTTAACAGATGATAATGGACATAGAACGTATGTTGCCCGTATATGTCACGGATGTACATCGTATGCGGCGGAAAGTTCATCCGTTCACAAAGTTTTGTGCAGCTCAAAACTTCTTGCATGGATGAAATTGCAGTGGACAGATGCTTGATGGATAGAGCGTATGAAACATGTATGCAGTGAGTACACAATGGATGCATAGTGTTTTCCAACTGATGGCAAGCTTTTTTAACATTTTACATCCTCTTTGCATCCCTAAGTGCAGTGGGACAGGACCTTTAATTCAGCTGGGCTTATCGCAACTTTTCCCCCATTCCCCCACTGTGTTTTTACTCACAATTATTATAATAGCAAATAGTACTATAAAAACTTAAGAGTCATGCTTATTTACTGTTTGACAAAGATACTAAGGACTGTGCAGTGTTCATAAAAGTAAGCAAATTGTACACAACAGGCACAATAATTTATTTTTAGGCAATTTATTCCTAAAGGCATGGGAGAGAAGAATATAAAATCTGTTAAGCGGTAAATTTTGCAAATTCACGGATTTGGCACAATCTAACCAAAGTCCAGCATTCTCAGTCTTGACTTGCAATCATTTGCTTTATTAGCTAGATTTTTATTCACAGTTTCATGCTTTTTTTAAAAAAAGAATTTTATTGGTTTTTAAAACAAACATAAACAAACAAAACATAAAAACATTAAGCCATCTTCCACAAATGTACATACAATGTGTCGGTTGGTCTACAAATTTTTTTGTGCTTCCATTTCGTAGTCTTCAATTACAATTATATTATATATGATCTCGTATTTTCAATCCAATATTAAATGCATTAATATCATTATCAATCAATCATTTGACTATATTTATTATTCATTCATGCTTTAAGAAATAATCATATTTTACTCAATTTATTTTGTGACAATTCATATCATCATCCCAAATCTATCCTAAAATCATTTTGTAGATATAATAAGGGAAAAAAATACAGGGAAAAGAATGGATCCCAAATTTTATAAAATTGTTTATCTTCTTGCTCTCCAATTTCAAATGTCAATCTACTCATTTCAGTACATTCCAATATTTTCTTAATAATTTCCTCCTGTGATGGTATTTTCTCATTTTTCCAGTTTTTAGCAAATACAATCCTAGCCGCTATTAATACATTTACAATCAGATATTTCAAGTCTTTACTATACATTTCAGGCAAAATTCCCAATAAAAATATCTCTGGTTTTAAATCTATATGTTTTTTTGTCACTTTTTCCAACCACGTGTGGATTTTAGTCCAGTATTTTTAAGCATCCGCACAAGACCACCACATATGGTAATATGAGCCAGGAGTCTGATGACATTTCCAACATTTTTTGGATTTATTCTTGAACATTCTTGCCATTGTTGTCAGAGGAAAATGCCACCTGTAAAACATCTTCCACAAATTTTCTTTATATGCTGTTGACATTGTCATCTTATAATTTTGAGACCACAATTTTTGCCATTTCTCTAGATCAATCCCATATCCAAAATTCTTCCCCCAAGCAATCATAGTTTCTTTAACTTGTTCTTCTTCTAGTTTAATTTCTAATAAATATCCATACAAATTTTTAATCATCTTTTCATCAGTACCTGTCAAAATCTTATCTAAATCAGTCAGTTTATCATAAAAAACTTCTGTTTTGGAATCTTTGTCATACCTTGAATGTATTTGCGCGTATGAAAACCAATTCATCTTTATACCTTGTTCCTCTAGTTTTTGTATAGTTTTAAGTTCACCCTTTTCATTCAATATTTCACAATATCTAACTGTTTGTTCCTTTTTATATATTATAGGATAAGAAAAAGCTTCAATAGCCGATAACCAGACTGGAATTTTCAAATAACATTGTCTTTTAATTTTCTCCCAGTTTAATCACAGAGACTCCCCTATATAATGTCTTCTAAAATACCCCTGTATTTTAGTTCCTTTGTACCATAAAAAAGCATGCCACCCCAACAACAGATCATATCCTTCTAATGTTAACAATCTAGTATTTCTTAATGTTATCCATTCCTTAACCCGCATCAGATTTGTAGCTTGGTAATACAACTCCCAATTAGGCAAACCAAATCCTCCTCTTATTTTGGCATCTTGCAAAAGTTTTAACTTTATTCTCGCTTTCTTACCTTGCCATATATATTTCAACACAATTTTATTCAAATCTTCAAAGTAATATTTTCCAAGCCTCATTGGAATTGTCTGAAACAAATAGAAAATTCTGGGTAATATATTCATCTTGATTGTTGATATTCTTCCTATCAGTGACAGTTTTAAATTTTCTCATTTCGCCAAATCGTGCTTTCTGCTGTTTAAGTTTGATATAATTATTCTCTTTTAATGTACTGCATCTTGCTGTCAAATATATCCCCAAGTACTTGATTTTATTCATGACCTGAATTTTCAATAAGTCTGCCAGTTCTTCCTTTTGTCTAGATAGCATGTTCTTTGTCAGGATCTTGGTCTTATCTTTATTTATTTTCAAACCAGCCACCTTACCATATGTCTCTATCTTTTCTATCAATTTTCGTGCTGTTTCTAGTGGATCTTCCAAGATAAAAATCAGGTCATCTGCAAATGCTTGCAACTTAAATTCTTCTTTTTAAATTTTCATCCCTTTTATGTTCTTTTCATTTCTAATGTTTCTATTTAGCACTTCCAAAGTTAACACAAACAACAAAGGTGACAGTGGGCACCCTTGCCTTGTTCCTTTTCTTATGTCAATAGAGTTTGTCAGGTCTCCCTCTATCATTACCTTTGCTGTTTGCTCATAATATATAGCTTCTAGTGCTTGGATAAATTTTCTAGTAAAGCCCATCTGTTCCAGCAGTAATAACATGAATCGCCAATTCACATTATCAAATGCCTTCTGTGCATATAGAAATATCAAAGCCATTTGTTTTTCAGGATGTGCCTCATAGTATTCCAAAGTGTTCAAAATTACTCTCATATTGTCTTTAATTTGTCTCTTTGGCAGAAATCCATTTTGATCGGGATGAATAAAATTATTTAAGTATTTTTTAAGTCTTTCTGCCAATATTGAAGCAAAAAATTTATAGTCTGCATTTAGTAGGGTAATAGATCTATAGTTCTTGATTTTTAATGGATCGCTTTCCTCTTTTGGAACAAGTGTGATATAAGCTTCTGATCATGATTTAGGTATCCTCTTCTTTAACATAACTTCATTCATAACTTCTAGCAATGGAAGGTTCAATTATTCTTGTAATGTTTTGTAAAATTCTGCCAGAAGTCCATCTGGGCCTGGTGCCTTTTGCTTCTTGAGTGCTTCAGTTAACTCCATCATCGTTATATTACTTTCTAACATTGTTTCAATCTCTTTAGGTATCTGGGGTAACTTAGCATTCTGCAGGTACTGTTTTTCTCTTTCCTCTTCAATATTCTCTTTTGTGTATAGTTTCCCAATAGTCTCAAATGAATTCCTTCTTCTGTTTACTACCATAGCAAACTTGACCTTGGTCATCTATTAATTGCAATATTTTTCTTGATTCTTTCTCCTTTTTCAGTTTGTATGCTAACCATCTACCTAGTTTATTTCAAAGTAGTTCTGTTTAGCACCTCTAATTTTCTTTGCGAGTTCTTCTTTTTCTATTAAACCTATTTTATGTTTAATTATATCCATTTTTAGCTTAATGTCCTTTTTCTGTGGTGTTTTCTGTAGCTCTTTTTCAAGTCCTTTATACTCATCCTCTAATGCCTTAGAGGCTAATCTTTTCATGGTATTTCTTTTCCTTGTATAGTCTATTACCAAGCCTCTGGTATATGCCTTCATTGTATCCCATACATTCTGAATTGATGTATCTTCTTTTTTGTTTTCTCTGAAAAAAAAAGACAATTCTTTCTCCATCCACTGTGTGAAATCTTTTTCCTTTAAAATAGTATTATTTAACGTCCATCGAGATCTTCTTTGTCCTTTCCATTTTATTGCCGGTGGATTATGATCTGCCCAAGTACTTGATTAAATATTTATTTCTTGAATATTAGTTAACAATTCTGCTGACATTCATATCATATCTATTCTGGACCATGATAAATGTCTACTTGAATAAAAGGTGTATTGTTTAGTTTTGGCATTTCTTTCTCTCCATGTATCTTTTAAATTTATTTCATCTACCATTTTAAAGAAAGATTTAGGGAGAGTCTTTCTGTTTTGCTTTATTGTTTTCTGTGCTGTATAGTCCAATTTGTTGTCTACAATTCCATTAAAATCTCCCATCATAACTATATTAGAATAGTCCAGTTCAATTATTTTTATATGTAATTTTTTATAAAATTCTTCTTGTTTGTCATTCGGGGCATAAATTGCAATCAGGAGTGTTTTCATATTGTTGTCCATTATTTCCACCATAAGTATTCTTCTGTCGTCATCAGTATAAATCAATTTCACTGGAATGATTTCTTTAATATTTTAAACCGCTCTTTTCTTGCATTGTGTCAATGAGGTAAATATTTTCCCTAATTTTGGCTGTATCAACAATTGTTCATATTGCTTTTTAATATGTACTTCTTGTAGACAAATTATATCCAATTTTAATTTCTCTAATTTATAAAAAGTTTTCCTTTTAATGGCTGAATTAAGTCCATTTATATTAATTGTAATCAATTTTTTCTCTTCCATGATTATATTTTATAATTAGGTTTAGCAGCTCTCATAGATCTTAGTTCACATTGTTCTTTGGCTTCCTCCTTTCCACCTACTGTGCCTTCTTCTTTTTCAGTCCTCATTTGGCAGTCCTCTTAGAATTCATTTAATGAAATTTCTTTTTCTGCCTCTTCCTCTTTCCCTGTGAAAAATTCTGTATAGAATGATTCAGCTTTCTCAATTGAGTCAATTCTGTATCTCTGTTCTTGCCATGTGAACATCAAAACTTCTGGAATCAGCCATCTATAATTCACCTCTTTCTTTAGTAGCAATTTAGTCAAAAATCAGTATTCTCTTCTCATTTCTCTCACTCTTCTGGGTACTTGTTTCAAAACCACAATCTCCTTATCTTTATATTTCAATGTTTTCTCTCTTGCCACTTGCAATATTTGCATTTTAATGGATTTCTTTGTAAATCTCATGTGAACTTCTCTTGGTAGGCTATTTCTCATTGCGTATCTTGTGAAGACTTGGTAGACCTCATCTATTCCATCCATCATCTTCTCTTCAGTTATTTCCAAAGCTTCAGCTAATATTTCTTTCATTATCTCAGCTAGATTTTGTCCTTTTTTTTCCTCTATGTTTTGGAATCTAAGATAAAATTCTGATCTGTCCATCTCCCATCTCAGCAAACTACTTTTATCTTGTTCAACTACAGTTAATCTGTTATCAATGTCTCCAATCTTCTTATCTCTTTGTTTATCTTCTTCTTCAATTTTTAGTAGTCTCTCATCATACTTCATTATCATTTGTTGGAAGTCTCCACTTTTTCATTGGTTTTCCCTGTTCTTTGTTCAATGTTCTCTGTTCTTTGTTTGATGTTCTCTATTCTCTTTTCAATATTCTCTGATCTTGTTGAATGTTTTGAATTCCTTGCATAATCATCTGCAGGGTCACTTTTTCTTTTTCTTGTTCTTTCTCTTGCCTTAACATTGTCTGTATTGAACGTTGTCCTCCAGATGGTGGTGAGGAGAAAGTGGAAGTTGAAGAACCAGGAGCTGTTAGTTTCCTACTCATTTCAAACAATTCAAAACCTTCAGGTTCTTTTATACCCTAATCCAATTATGATATAATCAATTGCAATTCCAAATAAAAATAGTAGGGGGAAAAAAGCCAAATAGTAATAATGATTAAAAAAATAAAAGAAAAATTTCTTCAGGTTCTTGTATACCTTAATCCAATCGGTTGAATAGAGAACAGTAAAAAATCAAAAGTGAAGAAAAAGACCATAAACACACACATAAAAGAAAAAGTTGTACAATCCCAAAGAAGACGGAAAAGTGTGGAATAAAAAACTAAAAAAAAAAAAAGGAAGAATTCTTCAGGTTCTTCAACACCTTAATCCAAATTAAAAGGTATCAAATATAAAAGGGTGCATAACAGAAGAGGAGGACAAAAAAGGCCAAGAAAATTAAAAAAAGGAAAAAATCAGTATGGGAGAAAATACCCACAAGACAGAAAAAGAAAAAAAAAAGGCTGCTCCCTTAAAAAATAATTATTTTGTTATAAAATAAAAAGCAAGCATAAAAATTTAACTTATTTCAAAAAATAAACTGTTGGGGAGGGGTAGCGCAGCTTAGGAGAAATAAAAAAAACAACACTGCACTTTGCTTAATTATCCAAGACTCTTATTATAACACTCTTCTCTGCAGACTTATCATCTGTCTTTTCCTATAAACTTCAGAACCAGGCTCCAGCTGTTGATGGAAACCCAGAAAAGCACCTGCAATAATACTCTCCTGTGCTCTTCCCTCTATCTTATGAAATAGCAATGTCCTTGAGAAAAAGAGTCTCAGTTTTTTCTTTCTCAGCTTTGTCTGGTCACAAAACAAATAGAATATTTCCAAGCCTCTAGTTGGCAGTGTTACAAAGTTTATTTGCTTTCACTTTCCCCCTCCTTTCCCAACAAAACATAATAAAGATTAATAAGGAAAAAAAAGATATTTTAAAAGATATTTTAAAAAAGAAATAGCTAAAGGGAGTCTTTCGCCTGAGATGTTACAAAATCAAGAAGGTGAAAAAAATAGATGGGGAAAAAAAAGACCAGTCCAGTTTCAAAATATAAGATCATGTATGGAAAATCCAGCAATGAGAAAAAAACATTTACTTTGATATTCCTGTTTAAAATTGCTGCTTAATCACTTCTGTCAAAACTTTTACAGATTCTTTCTTTTCCTTAGGGTGTCCTTTCATATCTTAGAATATAGAAAAAATTATCACCAAACCGGCACACTCTCTCTTACTGTTCTCTTCCGTTTCGGAGCTGTCCCAACATCAGCAGTTTTAATGGCTGCCTATTTGCCGCTGGCAAGAAGAGCTTCTCCTGGATCTACCAGGAACTTTGCAGTATCCCTGGGATCGACAGGATGCGCTCTTCACTTTCACCGTCTCTTCAGGACGGTTTAGATCCAATTGGACTGTCCAGGAGCAAAGATATCGGCAGCAATCTCAGACCTCCAAGATCGCATGCCATATTGTTGCGATTCCAGCTCCACTCCCCAAGGTTTCATGCTTGAATCTTGAAAATACAGAACCTCAGCTCTGATTCAAGAAAATTAGTGTCGGAACTTGAATATATAACAGTCAGCTTCACCTCTTCCAAATTTATGACATTGATCAAATCTATTTTGGGGCTTATAAATGTTATACTCTTTGAAATGTACCTACCACTCTCAGGCAATGTGTTTCCAAGAAGCTCATGCAATAGAATTAATGTTTTCAGGGCTCTCATTCATTTGGCCTTTAAAGTCCTTCTAAAGTTCTCATGTTGCCAGTTGTGATGTAATGTGATGTAATGCTCGACTCCAATGGGGTGTCTATGCTAACACAGGGGAAAGGCATTCTTCCTGATTTCACTTTATGATCTTGCTTAGCTTGCTCTATGTCAAGGTGCAAAAGTTGGCTCACATCCTGTTCTTTTTGAGCCTTAAGAAACTATTGATCTCCAGTCATTTTGAAGATAATACTAATATGGATCTCCTGCAAGACAAACTGCACTTTCCCAGGAACTCAAAACTCTAAGTAATTCAAAGAAACAGAACTCTTCCATGCAGAGAAAATGTCCACCATCACAAATCCAGTTTCTTTGTGTCTGATTGAGCAGATTGTTTAAAAGACATAGCAGGTTCATCCAAGACTGGGTGATGAACATTTTTGGAATTAATGTTAGCACAGACTTTTCATCTAAAAGGTTATTACTTTACTGGAATTTCAGCAGCTCTCTTTTGTGATCTGGTAGTGGTGGAGGAATCAAACTTTGAAGAAAAAGAACAATGAAAAGAGATAAAAGCATGATTACTCTGTAAGGGGCTGTCTCAGTATCTATGCACATTTCAACAAGGGAATATCATCAAATTCCTGATTAACCACAACTGATATTCTTCATAAGCTCTTTAATGTCTTCCAGGCACAGCAGGCCTAAGTTCATTCCTGGTTCAATTTAAACATCATACAGCTTAGAAAAGAGGCTGACTCAGCAGTGCCCATAAGATAAACAAATATGTTTCAGGAGGGTCCTGTGAAGACCCTTTCAGCCTCTCAAGCAACAGTTCAGATCTGTTTCAGTTGATGAAATTATCCCAGCCCATGCCTGCAATTACTGCTTTCAGTTGTACTGTATCACCTCACATCAAAAAAGTAGAGGTCAAGCTGAATGGAAAATATAACATGCCAGGCACTCCTACAGAGCAAATCATTTATTCTTTCACAAAGCAATCAAGGCAAATTCTGATGGGAACTTTCTGCTGAGTTAAGAGCTCCTTCAGGTTCCTGGATGCATAATCCCAGGAATGCAAGCCAGGATAAAATTAGCAACAGTGAAAAATATATATGGCATGAAGGGATGTGGTGGGATGCAAATTATTTTCCTTCTGGCAGGGTGAAAGACAGGGTTATCCTCCATTTCCTTGGCAACCTTCTTATCTCATTACTCTTCTCTCAGTGCTACAAAATGTAATTATCATTGCGGAGAACTTTGAAAGGAAAGGACACTAACTGTAGAAAAACATTTCAGTGCCATCCCATTGCTCAGGTTAATCAAGAATTAGGAATGCTAGTTTCTAGTTGAAATTAGATACTAAATTTTAGGCTTAAAATATCTTTTCCATTTGTGTTGAGACTACAAGTCCCTACATTGCAAATTGGAATGATCTCCCTAGCTAGTAATTCTGTGGTTTGAAGTTCCAGCATGTCAAAATCAATACATTTAATAAAAAACCATCACAGTCAGTTTAATATATAGGAGGTCTTTCTCTATCAGATTTTGTTTCTAGACTGTTTCTTAAAGTTAAGGCATATAGATTTTAAATTGTTTTTTAATCACTAATTTAGTTTAGGTTGTCAAATAATTATTCATAATATACAATTTACCATATACCTAGATTCCAAAGCAATTTAAGTCCAATCTAATTTTGTCAAGAAAGCTGTTCTTCATTTCCTATTGTGTGTCCACTGAGTTTGGCTTTATCTTAATGAAAGTCCGTATGAACATTTGCCATTTGAAATATGGACAAAATCCATTTTCTGGGATGGATCCTTGGTTCATATCATTCTTATTGATAGTTTTGCTTCATTGTGGGGAAAAAAGGAGTTGCCTAGTTCCAATCCTTTTTAATTGATGAATAATATTTAATTGAGCAATACTCCTTTAATTAATGAATCAATTAATAAATTAGACCAGTCCTTCATAATCCTTAGCTCTAAAAAAAGGCTTTGCAGAGATCAGATCAAATGTCTTTGATTTGGACCAGCAGAGAAACAGACCTAAGATCTTAAACCATTACAGTAGTGGCCTATTCTGAGTCTCTTTATCTGAGCCATTTCTGTACCTTAATACTTTACAATATTATCTGTTCCTCACAAAAAAAGCTTTAATGAGGTTTCATGTCTTACTCCCCAGCAAGTTAGAAGGAAGGTACAGTAATATTTCTCTTGTATAACTTATATATCTGCAACAAAAACAGCTGATCATAAGCTGCTGTTCTCCGTTTTGGGTGACTAAGCATTAACACCTCCCATAGACACACACACATACACACACGTGTGCAGCACGCATGTACACACAAAAAGATTGGGCCAGTTTATACAGAGGATTGTAGGTTTTCTACTAATGCTTCCATTGCTATCTCTACGACATTACATTGTATTTTGATCACATTCTGCATTCTGTGTGCATCTGAAAATATTACTCTTTGTTTCCAAATCTGATTAATACTGTATATGTAGCTTCAAATTTATTTAAAAGTGAATGCCACTTTTTGTTATGCTTCAACACAGAATGCATGCAGATGGCAATTTCCCTGCAACCAAACTGACAGAGGAAGTAGTCCAATCTGAGTTGGAAAATAATCTATTTCAGAAGTTTGGTTGACCTGAATAACTTCTTTGAGTGTGGAACATATTTTAGTAATGTTAGTAGATACATGTATTCTTTATGATTTAATACTGTCTTGCTGCATTGGACTTACAGTTCAAAATGATCCCTTTTCTGTGATACACCTACTTTATCAATAACTGTGTCATTGGATCTCTGCCTACAAGCCTTTTAGTTCCAATAGTAATCTCAACGAAGCTAAAACAACAACAGTGAATGGGAGTTCACTATCTCCACATTCATATTCAAATGTCAAACACTTCTCAGGTTTAGGATGTTTCTCCTAACATTGATATGAAATCTGACTTTCCCTAAGCATGAATCCTGCATTCTGGAAAAATATCAAACAATTCTTGACTTTCTTTGTTTCAGAAATTGTTTCAGAAATTTAAAGCATGCTTTAATTTTTCACTTAGTCTTGTCTTTTCCAAATTAAACATGTTCCTTCAATCTGTTTTCAGAGTGGCAGATCATAAGGGAGGGAAAACAGCTCATTCTTATGGACAATTGGAATGGTCCAAATGAGAACTGGCAGTCTAGAATTGTGGTCTAAGAGATATAAGCTTGTTACACATAAACGTTTTGTTAATTTTTGGAGACACTATCCTTTAAATGAACCTGCCTCGTATCATTCATTAAAACATGACATGGTTTAACTCTGACTTAGTATATTATATGAACTTTGTCACTGTGGTTTATCCAATAAACCATAGTGCAGCAAGCTCATGCTTTAAAGTAGTGTACAAATCAGGTAACTGTATTTCTAATAGGAAATGCAAGAAAATGGCATTTTATGATTTTTTCTTATTTCATGTATTCAGTCTTGTTATCAAGCTACAGTTCTTTGTCTTTTACTCAATAGTATAAGTGACTTTTCAAGTTTAGAGTATTTTGTGGACTGATTTCTAATTGGCTGATCTCCCTTCATCCCTCCTTGTTCTTGTTCCTTTAGTAAACTGAACAAGGGAAAGAACACAAGCAGCCTGGTCAAAAGACAAAGATAAGATAAAAGGCACAAAAAACTTCTGAGATGACCATAGGTGTAATGAATTACTTATTAAGAGTTTCCCTTGTATTTCTATTCATTTCTGCTTTAGCCACTTCAGCCTAGGCACTCCCTCCTTTATGTGTTTTCTTTTGACATTCTCTTACAAAACTACAAATCAAAAAGATATTTTGTGTATGACATGCCCTACATTAGTGTTTTTCAAAACTTGGCAAGTTTAAGATGTCAATTTCCAGAATTCCCCAGCCAGCATTCTGGCTTGGGAATTCTGGGAGTTAAAAGTTCACACAACTTAAATTTGTCAAGCTTTGAAACAAACTGTCCTAAACAATGAGTATGAAATCGTAAAACCGGATGACTGAAAAAATCAGGGATATCTGCTGTGATGTAAAAAGGTGATCAGCATCTCACCCGGTTTTCAGGAGTGGGAATCAAATTTTTTAACAACTGGTTCTGTGGGCATGGCTTAGTTGGTGGGTGTGGCTTGGTGGTCATGTTATTGGTTGGGCGTGCCAACTCAATATCACTCACATCGAGGCATGCATCTCCTTGCCTGGCCTCTCATGACTGTGGGGATGCTGCAACAGTTTTAAGTGTGAAAAATGGTCATAAGTCACTTTTTTCAGGGCCACTGTAACTTTGAATGGTCACTCCACACAAGCAAAGTACCAGCAAAAGAGGGGAAAAAAACTCTAGAGAAGTTCCTGAGACAGGAAGTCTAGTCCTGCCAAGAATGTAATAAGGGTTAACGGACAGGCAGTTTCTGCAAGCAACACCAGAATGTTTCTTTCCTGCCTTCTTTACAGGATTAGGCCAGTAATTTCTTCTAACAACCGGTTCTCTGAACTGCTTAGAGTGTTAACAACCGGTTCTAGCGAATAGGTGCGAACTGGTAGAATCCCACCCCTGCAGGTTTTATTGTAATGCATGTAAGAGAGGGCTGATCCACCAGTCTCATGTCTCATGGTTGCAACACCTCTTGACTCCTGGCTTTGGCTGTTCTTGGCCGGGTGGGTGGAAGGCTTTTCAGCTTTCTCCATTACCACTGTAATTTTTAAACCAACAATGTAATGCATGTAGCAGGCCGTGTTTAAAAATATATAATTGTTTGTCCTGCAAATTAGTGAACAATACCATGTCAGGAACTTTCTTGAGAGATTCTTGACAGATTTTTTTCTCCAAATAAGCCAAATTACTATAAAGTTATTTCTTCTAGATGCCAAATGACTGAGCTGTGGCTCACCTTGAAAATAAATGCTCTTCATGGCACCCTTTAGTCAGAAATATATTATTCAGGCTTTTTTTCTGGTATGATTTTCCAAATGTCCTCACCATATCTATTGTCTGTCTGTCTTTTATCTATCTACTATCTAATAAAATATAATACACATATAGACAGGGTGAAACCAGGCTCAATAGCAGTAACTGTGAGAGGGATCTTAGAGTCTTAGTTGACAACCAGCTAAATATGAGCCAGCAGTGTGCAGCAGCAGTCAAAAAAGTTAATGCAATCCTAAGTTGTATTAATAAAGGGACACAGTCAAGATCAAAGGAAGTACTAATACGACTCTATAAAGCCTTAGTAAGACCACACCTAGAGTACTGCATCCAGTTTTGGTCACCACATTATAAAAAAGATGTTGAGACTCTAGAAAAAGTACAGAGAAGAGCAACCAGGATGATTAGGGGATTGGAGGCTAAAAGATACAACGAATGGTTGCAGGAACTGGGCTTGGCTGGTTTAGTAAAGAGAAGGACCAGGGGAGACATGATACGGTCTTCCAATACTTGAGGGGTTACCACAAGGAGGAAGGGATCAAGCTATTTTCTAAAGGGCTTGGCCAGACAAGGAATAATGGATGGAAACTGAACAAGGAGAGATTTAACCTGGAAATAAGGAGAAACTTTCTGATAGTGAGAACAATCAACCAATGGAACAGCTTGCCCTTGGAAGTTGTGGGAGTGCCATCACTTGAGACTTTCAAGAAGAGATTGGACTGCCATTTGTCAGAAATGGTGTAGGGTCTCCTGCTTGGGTGGGGGGTTGGGCTAGATGACCTACAAGGTCCCTTCCAACTCTGATTATCTGTTTATAATTAAGATTTTTTTTTAAAATGAATACATCATGCAATTAAGCCTCACTGAAACCCAACTTTTGCTTAATACAAAGATATATTTTCATTTTCATTAGTTCAAGAGGAAAATTAATGTATCAATTCATAAATTAAAATTAATGTAATGTTTGTAATAATCAGACATACTTAGAAAAAATGGGATTAATGAAATGGACATGCCATCTACTTAGCCTCTCAGCATGTTTAACTTTAACCCAACTTTTGTGGTGTCATCTGAAGCAGATACAACCATTCTTTGAGATTCATTCAAACCTTAACCCTAACCCTAACCCAACACATCTATATTGCAAAGTCTGATTTGAATGTATACCAACAGGTGGCTGTTTTAGGTTTCAGTGCACAATAATATTTGATTAAACACACTAAAATGTTTGATATGTTATCCAGACACAGTTAATGAGAAGTCCCTTTGATTCCAGTAAGACTTCTTTGTATTATATGTGCAGAGAATTGCATACTTAGGCTCAGTACCTACTATTTTACTTCTTCAGGTTTTGGCATGAGAAGTTGGGCATCATATAAATTCATCACTGTCATTGGCATCATTGTCTTCCTTCTCCTCCTATAAAACATTTTCTTTTTTAAAATAAATACTGCATGCACAATTCTATTCTAAACTTCTATCATTTAGTTCATGCTTATCCAACATAGATGAATTTTAACCCTGATTAGCAATAAATTATGAAAGGACTGAGGTAAATTTGTGTGTGCATTCTGCCTTGCATTGGAGGAAAGGGTGGTGATATTTATTCTTTTTTGATATTATTCTCTCTGCTCCTCAGCATGGGAATCAAACATGCTTCAGAGAGTTAGAGGATTTTCCAGAAACATAATAGGTGATGCTGGAGAAGGAGAAATCAGTGAATGCTGTCACCTTATCCTGTTTCCTTTTCTACAACAAAAGAAGCATTTGATTTGTATAGAGGTAGGCTAAATCAAACCAGATTTTACTTATTTGTTTACATAAATTTTGTTGGTTGCCCAACTCCTATAGACTTTAAGTAGGAAAAAAACATATGAACAACTAAAAAATCAGATGGACAGCCCAGACTAAAATGATCTAATAAACAAGATCAGCAAAACGAAACAGTAGTTTAAAAGTATAGACAAACAATAAACATCAACCCCAGGCTGGGACCAAAACCATGTTTTCAAAGCTGTTTGGAACCCTGGGAGATGTATTTAACCCCATTTATTTATTTGTATTCCACCATTATTTTTTTTACAAACAACTCAAAGTGGAGAGCATGTCTGACACACCTTCCTCCTCTGATTTTCTCTACAATAACAATCCTGTGAGGTGGTTGGGCTGAGAGAATAACCCAACTGGCTTTCATGACCAAGGTGGGACTTGAACTCATGGTTTCCCACTTTCTAGCCTGGTGCCTTAACCATTAGACCAAACTGGTTTTCTGGATGAAACTGGCTCTCCCATTTTATAGAGGATAAATATTTGGTTTTAGAAGTGACCGATGCATTTTTAAAAAGTAGTTTATCTTTGCCTGCTTCTTAGGGCTGAGAGATACAAAACTACCGGCTGTCTTTGTACCTGAATTAGGAGACGACTTCCTGGTCTCCTGGTTTCTGGTTGATTGCTCTTAATCATTACTCTAAATTATTTCTGTTCCTCCCTCTCCCCCATTCCTTGCCTCACACATACATATTTACATACCTGCATACATTTAAGCCCATGTCACACTGCCCAACGGATGCAAAAAGGACACAGCGGATGAGCAAAATGTTCCATCCGTTGTTATCCGCTCTCAAAAGGGGCAAAAATTTGCATAAGCAAAGCGGATAACACGGAAAGGAACGGACGTGGGGAGGACGCAGAGCGGATGTATAGAGGATGCAGAACGGATGTATAGCCCATATCACACTGCACCAACGGATGCAAAGAGGATGTAAAATGGACAAAAAACCTTGCCATCCATTGGAAAACGCGATGTACTCACTGCCTCCGTTTTGCTTCCTCTCTATCCACCCAGCATCCGTTTATTCATGTTTCATCTGCTCCAAAAGTTTTAGGCTGCTTAAAACTTTTGCGCGGAAAATGTATCCAGTTCGTCCGTTCTGCATCCGCTACGCATCCGCTACGCATCTGTTACGCATCCGCTATATCTGCCAGGCATCCGCTATGCATCCGTGCAACTCGCATCCGTCCAGACGCAGGGAGGAAGCGGAACGGACGTGGAACGGATGCAGAACGGATGGCTAGCAGATGCAGAACGGAAACAAAGCGTTTAAAACAAAAAATGTTTGCATACAGTCCCACTATGCTTGCACTGGAGGTTTATCTATCCCACAACTATTACCCATCCCATAGGTATCCCTGCCCATCCCACAGGTATCCCTTCCCATCCCACAGGTATCCCTTCCCATCCCACAGCTATCTTAACCCATCCCAAAGGTATCCCTGCCCATTCCACTGCTATCTTAACCCATCCCACAAGCATGCAAAGGCTAAACCATTTCTAAAAGTTTCCACCCAGACTTTATAGAAAAAAATTAATGAAGCAAGTGTGTGAAACAAAGATAAACTTTATTAATAACAAGCTGTAAAATAAACATGAACCAAGTCAAGTGTCCAAATAAAGTCCACAAATATCCAGGCAACCAGTCTCTGGCACTCCTCTTGGTCACTCGGAGGTGTGTGCCCAGTCTAAGGTGTTAGGGAGCAGGTGCTGTGGAGGTGGGTGCTGCTGCAGTGCTGGTCTGAGGTGTTATTGGAGTGCCTAGCCCCAAGAGGACAAAAGGGGACGGTGTGTTGAGGAAGGTGTCGGACAGCTGGCTCAGCCCCGTGATGCTGAGAGGTCCTTCCTCCATGCCATGGGGTGTCAGCCCCAGTACTGAGGACAGATGTACTGAGGCCGGGCTTGGCTGTGGGATGGAGGAAGGAGCAGTGTATTGGGGCTGCCTGGTCTGCAGCGGGGTGAGGACTGTCGTGGTTGGCATCGGTGGCATCATTGGAACCGGTGGCAATGGTGTCGCCCGATGACTCTGTGCCTGCATTTGTAAGGGCTGCTGTCTGTGCTGCTGGACCTCTGGGTAGCTGTAGCCCTGGTAGGTGAGAGGCTGTGGGAAGCCTTGGTATGGGAGGGACATCACCTGGGGTGGAGGAGCAGACCTGGACTGGGTGGGAGCAGGTTCCTCTGGGTCTGGAGGGTTGTTAAGCAGCATGGTGATCCTCTCCTTCACCATCTGGTACTGGGGATCCGCCATCTCCTTGAGGGTCTGGTTGACATAATTGAGGAAGGGCTTGCGGTTGGAGGAGGAGGATTCGATGGGGACCAGCTGAGAGAGGAGACTTATGCTGGTACGGATGGTGTCCCTGATCTCCACCAGGACCTTGTGGCTCTGCCCCTCCTGCGGTCTGGCTCTCTGCCTTACTGTGGAGGAGGAGGTGTGGGTGGATGCGGCTTCGGCAGTGGTGGACTCAATGTCTCCTTTCTCCCACCGCACCAGGGAGTCCTCATTGCTCTCCACCATGCTTTCAACACCTGCCCGGGGGTTCTCCGCCGTGGCACGCTCCACAGATACCTGCAAGGAGACAGGGACTGACTCTCGGCTGCCAGAGGACTGGCTCCCAGCAGGCTGCCGGAGAGAGAGGGTAGAGATTTGGGCTCCTGGTGCTCCTCGGTGGCGGACCTCACCCTCCAGGAAGCTGCACTTGGCCATGACATAGTTCTCTCTGTCCGTCAGCTTAACCGCAGCCTGGCCAGATTTTTTGCAGTGCAGCTTCCCGTACCAGGTGTGCATGTGCTTCCACCAGCCGAGGAGCACATCTGATGTGTAGCCCATACTCTCCGCCCTCTCTCTCCAAGCAGCCTGCTTCCGCTTGGTGTCCCTGTACAGCCGGTGTCCCTTCCGCCACAGATAGTTGTTCTCTCTCAGCCACTCCAGCACCTCATCCTCGTGCGCTTCCTCAATGTAGTACTGCCTCCTCTCCCATTGTTGCATACGCCTCTTCCTCCCTTTGGCAGAGGAAGCTTCATCAGAGGGGCTTCCAAGTTGTAGGGACTGCTCCTCCACACCAGCAGCAGTAGCAGCAGCATCACCAGCAGGATCATCATCAGCAGCAGCAGCAGCAGCATAATCACCAGCAGGATCATAATCATCATCATCATAATCATCATCATCAGCAGCAGCAGCAGCAGCAAGACCAGGATCAGCAGCAGCAGAGTAAGCACCAGCAGCAGGGTCAGCAAGAGCAGGAGCACGAGCAGAATGAACAGGACCAGCGGGACCAGGAGCAGCTTCAGCCGAGTACACAGCAGAAGCACCACTGCCAGGAGCAGCTATAGCAGAAGCTCCAGCAACAGAAGAGCGAGCCCAAACAGCAGAAGCCCCAGCAGAAGATGAGTCAGGGACATGGGGTGGGAGGGTGGCCCTGTCCCTCTTGCCAGGGATGGCGGCAGGTTGCTGAGACTTTCGCTTCTTCCCCATGGTTGTGGGGTTGCTGGCTGGCAGGAAGCCTGGCAGGAAGCCTGGCAGGAAGGCAGGCACCAAGGCTGGCAGACAGACTGGCTGGCAGCAAGGCTGGCAGGGAGGCTGGAAGGCAGGCTGGCAGCAAGGCTGGAAGGGAGGCTGGAAGGCAGGCTGCCAGCAAGGCTGGAAGGGAGGCTGGAAGGCAAGCTGGCAGCAAGGCTGGCAGGGAGGCTGCCCAGGAGGCTGGGAGGCAGGCTGGGATGCAGGCTGGGAGGCAGGCGGGCAGCAAGGCTTGCAGGCAGACATGCAGGCAAGAACTCGAGGGATCCAGCAGCAGGTCTTTCCTCGGAATGCTGGCCACGTGTAAGCTGCTTCCCTTTATATCCAGGGCGCTTGCGCAATGCATCCCCCCCGCATGCGCAATTAACGCTAGGCATCCGTTCGGCTTCCGCTGTGCATCCGCTAGGCTTCCGCTGTGCATCGGCTTCATCCGCTGTGCATCCGTTCTGCATCCGTTGTTTCCGTTCTGCGTCTGCTCCGCTAGGCCCCCTGGAAGCCTAGCGGACACGCCATCCGCTTCCATCCGCTGGGCTTCCGTTCCGCATCCGCTTTGCATCCGCCCTGCATCCTTCCCGCGTCCGTGTTATCCTCTCCAATTATGCAAATTTTGGCCCTTTTGAGAGCGGATACAACGGATGTAAGATTTTTCTCTTCCGTTGTGTCCTTTTTGCATCCGTTGGGCAGTGTGACATGGCCTTTAAGAGGATGCGTAGAGGATGCGTAGAGGATGCAGAGCGGATGCGTAGAGGATGCAGAGCGGATGTAGAGTGGATGCAGAGCGGATGCGTAGAGGATGCGTAGAGGATGCAGAGCGGATGCAGAGCGGATGCAGAGCGGATGCAGAGCGGATGCAGAGCGGATGAGCTGCATCCGCTTTCATCCTTTCTCCATCCGTGCTACTAACGCTGTGCATCCGTTCTGCTTCCTCCCTGCGTCCGTTTACCGCTGGAACGGATTTTAGTTGTGCGGATGCACAGCGGATGCCTAGCAGATATAGCAGATGCGTAATGGATGCAGAACGGATGTCCCCCGTATGCCTAGAGGATGCAGAACGGATGCATTGGATACATTTTCTGCGCAAAAGTTTTAGGCAGCCCAAAACTTTCTGAGCGGATGAAACGTCAATAAACGGATGCTGGACGAATAGAGAGGAAGCAAAACGGAGGCAGTGAGTACATCGCGTTAACCAACGGATGGCAAGCTTTTTTGTCCATTTTACATCCTCTTTGCATCCATTGGTGCAGTGTGACATGGGCTTTAGCTTATATTGCTAACTGTTTCAAAGTTGCTCACTGTCACACTCCTCAAGGCTGGAATCTCCCTATGAGGGAAACAGAGGTCCAGAAATGTGAAAAATAAAATATAAAATAAATAAAAAAGGCTGGCACATACTTAGCATGTTTCTCAGAAACCCGAATAATATAGCCTGCATTTAAATCTTTATTCTAAGAGGTATAAGAATAATTACAAACAGCTGATACAGTCATTGAGTGGTATGAATTACGACTTAATATCTCAGTTCAAATCCAGTGCACTTTTCCCTGCATTTTTGTTTGTTTAAGTCTTCCTGCCTTAAGTTTCTCACACTCAATTGTTAATAACAGTTGCACATTTACATTCTTTACATGTCTGTTGGGAGAAACTTTTGCCAATGACAATCTCCTGAACTCTCTGTTGATGTTCTACAACAAATACATCGTGATATTTTTGTAAAGATAAAATGTGATACTCATTCCTTGCATGTTTAGTGTGGAAAATAAATAAATTATGATATAATAATAGCATTCCAGCTTGAACTCTGCTGGGCACAATCTAGTGGTTTCAGATAAACATTTCCTATTTTCACTAAGGTATCCATAACATCGAGTTGAACATCATACAAAGGAGGAAGGAATACAATTATTATTTAAACTATTAGAATAATTGCTTATCTCCACTGGGTCATCAAAAGAAGAGAGAGAGAGAGAGAGAGAGAGAGAGAGAGAGAGAGAGAGAGAGACTATAGCCATACAAAGCAGATTGTTGCAATCTATAAAGTATTGCCAGAGAAACATCTGATTCTGGTTTCTATACATGAGCATATGGTTCACATTCATTAATAATTCAACTTTCCATGGGAAAAGTTATGACCTTTTCTTAGTTATTAGCAAAATGAAAAAAAGAATAGTTAATATTATTGCTGAGAACATTCATCAGTTAGTCAGTGATTAATTGAGCTGTGGATTACATATCAAGCATATGAATTGATTGAATCAGCTCAGGGAAGCTGGACTCTGCTGCTCCTCTTGTTGGATAAGAGTTTAAGACTGATCAAAGACAGAATGTGAGAACTCTCCAACAGAGTATTAGCACCAGAGCTCTCAGTAAACAGGAAATCAGATTAGCGCTAGTCATTACATATCATTCAAAACACCATGCTTAAGAAATTAACCAATTTTCCAGTAGCAAATGGGTGGGGTATCATGTTTTCACTTATTACATTTAATACCTCGTGCTCTATTTTAGGGCACTTTTCAAAGATATCATTAACCCCAAGCAAGGAAGCAAACAAGAGCAACATTTTCTTTCCTTCTTATCAGAACTCACACACAGGCCCATTCATGAAGTGTTTCAAGGATGCTAAATGTAATATTTTGAAAATGGCTGCTCACCTCCAGGATTTGATGATCCTGAACCAATTAGGAATCATACAAACCATAAAAGTACAGTAAGGTTTATTAATGTTAGTTGTAGAATTATAATTCATTCGGTTATTTTTTCCCTCCATTTTGGTGAAAAAAATGCCAGTATTAATAAAAATATTAGAAGGGTTTTCACTCTTCATATACTGCACATCTGACTTTTCTGTCTTTGTGCCATTCCATATTCAGAGAGTCTTTCATTTGCTACAGTATGGTTTCTGATTTAAATTATTGGGTAAAATGGTCTCTAAAGTTCTCAAACAACTAATTGACAGTAATCATATCTAGTAAATAGGGTTCTTTGGAAAAAATGGGAAGAGCAGAATCTTTAGGGTTTGGTGAATTTGATGCTGGAAAATGACAACTTTACCCAGGTTTAATTTTTTCCCAACATGATTCCAATTTTCTCCAATATGAATAAATTACAATTTGGCAGATTTTATAAACACATTTATAAAGAAGGAAAAATGCCTTCAATTGGTTGATTTTGAATGGTAATTGCTTCTGCATTAATAAAGGAAGAATTACAGTGTTGAATACGAAATTGTATGCTGCAGTATTCTTAGCAACTTATTCACATATTTAGAAACAATACTAATATTCCTGGATTTATATATAAGTTTAAGTACTGCTGTTCTAAACTAAGTAGTTCCATTTATGAAAATTAAAAATATGTAACATTGCTGGGCCTTCTTATGATGCTGCATTATAATTTTAGTTTTAGAAAATGGATGATCTGCTTCAACTGTTTGCAATACTAAAAAAAATTGAAATATCTATTTTTTTTAACAAAAACAAATACAATTTAAAGTTGGAAATATAGAACATATTTAGAATAAATGATTTATTGGAATGAAAGAAATTTAATTTCAAGATCTGATGAGGTTTTTTTTAAATCAATTTAATAAATATTAAATACAGATCTGTCCTCTGGTGTATTCTAGAAAGAAATATTAGATTATTAATCCAAAATGATTAACAATCTGTTAAATATTGTAGAGCTGCTATTTTATAAACAAAGTACTTAAAACATAAATATTGAATCAGAATATACCTTGCAGTGGAAAGTGAAAATTCCATTGGAAAATTTTCCTGGGGTTTTCTACAAATATCTATATAGATATATAAACTTATGATCAAGAGTATGGACAATAGTTCTTTCAGAGGAGTGTATTCAAAGGCTGAAGAAGGACAATTGCATACTTATCTTTTAACCTTTAATTTTTTTTTTACCAAAAAAGAAAAAAAATCCACCAGATTTGAGTTTAAATATTAAACCAAAAGTTTATGTAGTCCAGTGCTGTAATATATGAAGTCTGAGTTCCTGGTTTGTGATTTGTAACATTACAAGGATTAATAGCATTATTTAAATTTAAGGAAGGTTTAACAAAGGCTCCATTAGAAAGAACCATAATGCATTTTCTCCCTTATTTTGTGAATTCATCATGTAATTGCAATTTCCCAACCAACCCCCCCCCCCCCCAGCTTCCCTTTCTGCCTGATCAATTCTTGAAATTAATGTTGGCCTAAAATTTGAGCTGCTGCTAAATCCTGCTGAAATAATACAAATCATATATAACTGAAGAACTTTGAGTAGAGCCAGTCTGGCACAGCAGTTTTGTTATTAGGGTAAAAATAAGGAGATTGACTACTAGTCCCATTTTAGGCACAAAGCCAGCTGAGTGATCTTGGGTCTTTCACTCTTTCTCAGCCTTAGAAAGCAGGCAAGGGCAAACCACTGCTGAAAAATTGCCAAGAAAAGATCATGGTCACATGATCAAAATTTAGACGCTTGGCAGTTGATTCATATTTATGACGGTTGTAGTGTCTTGGAGTCATATGATTTCCTTTTGTGACCTTCTGACAAGCAAAGTCAATGAGGAACCAAATTCACATAACAACAATGTTACTAATTTAATAATTGCAGTGATTCACTTAACAACTGTGGCAACAAAAGTCATAAAGTGGGGAAAAATTCACTGAACAAATGTCTCATTTAGCAGCAGAAATTTTAGGCTTAATTGTGGTTGTAAGCTGAGGACTACTTATGTGATCCAGTCCAAGCCCCAATCATTTTTGTATGTGTGTTGGTATTTTATGCAATATAAAGTGATAGGATTTGGTTGTGCTTCTACCGTAACCATCTTTTTTTTTTTTTGTTAAGTTTTATTGATTTTTAAAAACAAACAAAAAACAAACAAAACATAAAAACATCCAACTTTCTTCCATAAATATACAAGCAGTGTGTCGGTTGGTTTGCAAATTTTTTGTGCTTCGATTTCATAGTCTCCGTTACAGTTACATTACATGATAACTCATAATTTTGTTCATACTTTGCGAGATAGCTATACTTTACTTAGCTTATTTTATAATAATTCATATAGTCCTCCCAAATCTATCCTAAAAGCATTTTATATGTATAATAATAAAAAAAGAAAAGAAATACATCTTTATATATTCATTATTTTCTAAAATTCTACATATTCTATTATTATATTTTGTTATCTAGCTATTGATAGAAAAGGTCCCAAATTTTGTAAAATTGTTTATCCTCTTGTTCTCTAATTTCAAATGTCAATCTACTCATTTCAGCACATTCCAGTATTTTCTTGAAGGTTTCCTCCTGCGATGGTATTTTCTCATTTTTCCAATTTTTAGCAAATACAATCCTAGCTGCTATTAATACATTTACAATCAAATGTTTTAAATCTTTGCTATATGTATCAGGTAAAATTCCCAATAAAAATATCTCTGGTTTTAAATCTATATGCTTTTTTGTCATTTTTTCCAACCATGTGTGGATTTTAGTCCAATATTTTTCGCATCCGCACAAGTCCACCACATATGGTAATATGAGCCAGGTATCTGATGACATTTCCAACAATTTCGGATTTATTCTTGAACATTCTTGCTATTCTTGTCGGGGGGAAATGCCACCTGTAAAACATTTTAAACAAATTTTCTTTAAATGCTGTTGACATTGTCATTTTATAATTTTGAGACCACAATTTTTGCCATTTCTCTAGATCAATCCCATATCCAAAATTCTTCCCCCAAGCAATCATTGTTTCTTTAACTTGTTCTTCTTCTAGTTTAATTTCTAATAAATATCCATACAGTTTTTAAATCACCTTTTCATCAGTACCTGTCAAAATCTTATCTAAATCAGTCAATTTGTTATAGAAACCTTCTGTTTTAAAATCTTTTTCATACCTTGAATGTAATTGTGCATAAGAAAACCAATTCATCTTTATACCTTGTTCCTCTAGTTTTTGCATAGATTTAAGTTCACCCTTTTCATTCAAAATTTCCCCGTATCTAACTGTTTGTTCCTTCTTATATGTTATAGGATAAGAAAATGCTTCAATCGTCAATAACCAGACTGGAATTTTCAAATAACATTGTCTTTTAATCTTCTCCCAATTTAACCACAGAGATCCCGTATATGATGTCTTCTAAAATAATCCTGTTTTATTTTAAAAAGGCATGCCACCCCAACAACAGATCATGTCCTTCTAATGTTAACAATCTAGTATTTCTTAATGTTATCCATTCCTTAGCCCATGTCAAGTTTGTAGCTTGGTAGTACAACTCTCACTTAGGCAGACCCAATCCTCCTCTAATCTTGTAAAAGTTTTAACTTGATTCTTGCTTTCTTACCTTGCCATATATATTTCAGCACAATTTTGTTTAAATCTTCAAAGTAGTCCTTTCCAAGCCTAATTGGTATTGTTTGAAACAAATATAAAATTCTGGGTAAAATATTCATTTTGATTGTTGAAATTCTCCCTATTAGTGACAATTGTAGGTTCTCCCATTTTGTCAAATCTAGTGCTATCTGTTGTTTAAGTTTAGTGTAGTTGTTCTCTTTTAGTGTACTACATCTTGCTGTCAAATGTATCCCCAAACCTTATTCGTAACTTGAATTTTCAATTTTCAATACATCTGCCAATTCTTCTTTTTGTCTTAGTAGCATATTCTTTGTCAAAATCTTTGTCTTATCTTTGTTTATTTTCAAGCTGGCCCCCTTGCCATATGCCTCTATCTTTTCCAATAGTTTTGGTGCTGTTTCTAGAGGGTCTTCTAAAATAAAGGCGAAGTCATCCGCAAAAGCTTGTAATTTAAATTCTTCCTTTTTAATTTTCCTTCCTTTTATACTCTTTTCATCTCTAATGTTTCTATTTAACACTTCCAAAGTTAGTATAAATAGCAAAGGTGATAGTGGGCAACCTCGTCTTGTACCTTTTCTTATATTGATAGAGTCTGTTAATTCTCCCTCTATCATTACCTTTGCTGTTTGCTTATTATATATGGCTTGTATTGCTTAAATAAATTTTCTGGCGAAGCCCATCTGTTCCAATAATAATAACATGAATCTCCAGTTCACATTATCAAATGCCTTTTGTGCATCCAAAAATATCAAAGCCATTTGTTTTTCAGGGTGTGCCTCATAATATTCCAAAGTGTCCAATATTACTCTCATATTATCTTTAATTTGTCTCTTTGGCAGAATGCATTTTGGTCAGGATGAATAAAATTATTTAAATATTTTTGAGTCTCTCTGCCAATATTGAAGCAAACATTTTATAATCTGCATTTAATAAAGAAATGGATCTATAATTCTTAATTTGTAATGGATCAGTCTCTTCTTTTGGAATAAGTGTAATGTAGGCATCTGACCATGTTTTAGGTATCTTCTTCTTTAACATAACTTCATTCATGACTTCTAGCAATGGAAGGATCAGCGATTCTTGTAATGTTTTATAGAATTCTGTCAGAAGTCCATCTGGGCCTGGTGCCTTCCCATTATTTTGTTTCTTAAGTGCTTCAGTTAACTCCATCATGGTTATATTGCTTTCTAACATTTTTTTCAATCTCTTTAGATATCTTAGGTAGATTAGCATTCTGTAAATACCATTTAACTCTTTCCTCCTCAATATTCTCTTGCTCATATAATTTCCCATAAAAGTCTCGAATGATTTCCTTCTTCTCTTTATTGCCGAAGCAAACTTGACCTTGATCATCTATTAACTGCGTTATTTTCCTTGATTCTTTTTCCTTTCTCAATTTGTATGTCAACCATCTACCTGGTTTGTTTGCATCCTCAAAATAATTCTGTTTAGCACTTCTAATTTTCTGTGCTAATTCTTCTTTCTCTATTAAACTCATTTTATGAGTTATTAAACTCATTCTATTAAACTCATTTTATGTTTAGTTGTATCCAGTTTTAGTTTAATGTCTTTTTTCTGTGGTGTTTTCTGTAGTTCTTTTTCAAGTTTTTTATACTCATCTTCTAAATCTTCCATGGCTTGCCTTTTCCTGATATTCCTTTTCTTTTTATAGTCTATTATCAAGCCTCGAGCATATGCCTTCATTGTGTCCCATACATTCTGGATTGAAGTGTCTTCTTTTTTATTTTCTCTAAAGAATAAAGCCAATTCTTCCTCCATCTGCTGTATAAAATCCTTCTCCTTTAGAATAGTATTATTTAACATCCATCTCGATCTTCTTTTTTGTCCTTTCCATTTAATTGTCACTGGATTGTGATCTGCCCAAGTACTTGTTTCGATATTTGTTTCTTGAATATTAGATATTAGTTCTATTGAAGTCCAAATCGTATCTATTCTGGGCCATGATAAATGTCTATTTGAGTAAAAAGTGTATTGTTTGGTTTTAACGTTTCTTTCTCTCCATATATCTTTTAAGTTTATTTCATCTATCATTTTAAAAAGGGATTTGGGGAGAGTCTTTCTATTTTGCTTTGTTGTTGTTGTTGCTATAGAGTCCAGTTTATTGTCTACAATTCCATTGAAATCTCCCATCATAACTATATTGACATAGTCCAGTTCAATTATTTTCATATGTAATTTTTTTATAAAATTCTTCTTGTTTATCATTCGGAGCATAAATTGCAATCAAGAGTGTTTTCGTATTATTATCCATTATTTCCACCATTAATACACTTCCATCTTCATCAGTATAAATCAATTTGGCTAAGATGGTCTCTTTAATATATAAAACCACTCTTCTTTTCTTACATTGAGTCAAAGAAGTAAATATTTTCCCTAATGTTGGTTGTATCAACAATTGTTCATATTGTTTTTTTAATATGTACTTCTTGTAGACAAATTATATCAAATTTTAGTTTCTCTAATTTGTGAAAAAAATTTCCTTCTTTTAACAACTGAATTAAGTCCGTTTATATTCATTGTAATCAATTTTTTTCTCTTCCATGATTATGCTTTATAATTAGGTTTGGCAGCACTCGTAGATTTTGGTTCATGTTGTTCTTTAATCTCCACCGATCCACCTACTGCGCCTTCTTCTTTTTCAGTCTCCATTTGGTCATCTTGGAATTCAATTAGTGAAATCTCTTTTTCTGCCTCCTCCTCTCTCCTTCCAAAAAATTCTGCATAGAATAATTCTGCTTTCTCGATTAAGTCAATTCTATGTCTCTGTTCTTGTCATGTAAACATTAACCCTTCTGGGATTAGCCATCTATAATTCACCTCTTTTTTCAATAGCATTTTAGTCAGAAATCGGTATTTTCTTCTCATCTCTCTCACTCTTCTGGGTATTTCTGCTTAAAAACCACAATCTCCTTGCCTTTGTATTTCAATGTTTTCTCTCATACCACTTGTAACATATGTGTTTTAATGGCTTTTTTGTAAATATGATATGAACTTCTCTTGGTAGGTTATTTCTCATCGCATATCTTGTAAAAACTCGGTATACCTCATCTACTCCATCCATCATCTTCTCTGCTGTTATTTCCAAAGCTTCAGCCAATATTTCTATCATTATCTCAGCTAGATTTTGTCCTTTTTCTTCCTCTATGTTTTGAACTCTGAGATAGAATTCTGATCTGTCCATCTCCCATTTCAGCATCCCACTTTTATCTTGTTCATCCACTGTTAATCTGCTTTCAATATCTGCAATCTTCTTGTCTCTTTATCTTCTTCTTCAATTTTTTGGAATCTCTCATCATATTTCACCATCATTTGTTGAATATTCTCCACTTTTTCATCAGTTTTCCCTGTTCTTTGTTCAATATTCTCTGTTCTTTGCTCAATATTTTCTGTGCTCTTTTCAATGATGTCTGATTTTATTTTAAGGTCTTGGATTCCTTGCATAATCATCTGTAGAGTCACTCTTTCTTGATCTTTGTCTTGCTTTAATATTGTCTGAATTTGATGTTGTCCTCCAGATGGTGGGGAGGCGGAAGTAGAAGTTGAGGAGCCAGAAGCTATAAACTTCCTACTCATTTTAAACAATTCAGGATCTTCAGGTTCTTCTTAACCTTAATCCAATCAATAATTAAGTAGAAAGGAAGGAGAAAAATAAAAAGGTTTAAAAAGAGCAAAAAAAAATTGAGAAAATAAAAATAATTTTTCAGGTTCTTCAACACCTTAATCCAATTGAGAATTCTCAAATAAAAAAAGTATAAAAATGGACCAAAAGAGTAGATGAAAAAACAAAAAATCCCAAAGAAGAAAGGAAAAAAAAAAGAGAAATTTTTGAGGCTTTCCCTTTAAAATATTAAGCAAAGATGGAAATATTACAAAAATATAGATTTTAAAAAGAAAAAATGAACAGTACAGCTGGTAAGGGGGGGTAGCAGAACTTAAGAAAATAAAAAAGACACACTGCACTTTATTTATTTATCCAAGGCTCTTGTCATAACTCTTTCCAAGCTTCAAAGCCAAGTTTCAATTGTTGATAGAAATCCAGAAGAACACCTGCAATAACACTGTCCCGTGCTCTTCCCTCTATCTTATCACATAGCAATGTCCTTGAAAAAGAATTTCAAAGCTTGCTTTCTCAACTTTCTCAGCTTCGTCTAAAATATTTTCAAGCCTCTAGTTGGCAGTGTTACAAAGTTTCTTTAGTCCCCTCCTTTCCCAGACAAAACGTAATAAAAATTAAAAAGAATAAAAATAAAAAACAAGTACATAAAAATATCTAAAGGGAGCCTCTAACCTAAAATATTACAAAGTCAAAAAAGAAAAGAAAAAATAGATATAAATAGAGAAAAAACCAGTCCAGTTAGCAAGTGCAAAATCACGATAGAAGTCCAGCTATAAGAAAAAGAAAAAAAAAGCAAAGCCTTACTTTGACACTTCTGCTTAAAAACCACCACTTATTCAATTCTGTCAAAACTTTTACAGATTCTTTTTTTTCCCCCCTTAGGGTGTCCTTTAAGGTCCTTTTAAGTCTTAGAACAATAAAAGAAAAATTCTCACCAAACTGACACACTTTCTCTTTCAACCTCTTCCGTTCGGAGCTGTCCCAACTTCAGCAACTTTGATGGCTGCCTCTCTGCTGCTGGCAAAAGGGCTTCTCCTGGATCAACCAGGGACTTTGCGATATCCCTGGTATCTACAGGGCACACCCTTCACTATCACCGTCTCTTCGGGATGGTTTAGGTTCGTTTGGACCATCCAGGAGCAAAGATATCGACTGCAATCTCAGACCTCCGAGATTGCATATAGTATCATTGCGATGCCAGCTCCTCCCCTCTCCTTCTGCCGTAACCATCTTGTCATAACCATCAACCATTTTGATTCTCACTGCTCAATATCAGTGATCATTACAGGTACATATTTAAGCATGGAGATACAATAAATGTGTTTTAGAGCAGTGGTCCCCAACCTTTTTTGTACAAGGGACCAGTTTCACGCAGAAACACTTTTTCAAGGACCAGCAAAATCAATTCTTCCCCAATAGTAAAGGGCTTCTTTCTTTACTAAAAACATATTTATATATATATATTTTAATCATGATTATTCATTCTTTGCGGCCCGGTACAAAATTATCCACGGACCGGACCGGGGCCCAGTGGTTGGGGACCCCTGTTTTAGATCATTGATCTAGGTCCAGAAAGAATTGGCTAGTTTTTATGTTAAAAATCCCATTTATTTAAGAGATACCACTACAAAGACTGAAAATATTTTACTACCTCCACCAATAGGAAGGCCCAGCCTTCTAGGCATGAGGTGAAATTAAGCCCCACCCCCAAAATTTATGCCTATTTCAACCATGCTTTTCCCCACCATTTCTCACATTGTTCGTTAGAACTACACGAGGTAAAGAGAAATGGGCGGGGGAAGGGTGGGGGGGATGGGGAGAAAACTTGCCTTTAGGAGTGCCCTGAAGGTAGCCTAGGCTAGAATACACCGATAGCCGATAGAAGCTCCCTGAAGGCAGAGTCCCCAGCCGCTTCTGGGCGTGGCGTGGCTAACCATGTCCCCCTGCCTTTAGGCAGTCTCTTTCAGGCAATGGAAGCTCCCCAAGTACAGTCACTAGCCATTTCAATCAGCTGGTAGAAGCGGCCTTGGGGCGAGTGCACACACACTCTCCCCTCGCCGCGAGGCCACTTTTTCAGGGATCAAAAAAAAAAAAAAAAAAAGGCCCAGCTTTATTTTGTGAGAAACACGGTACTATAATTGCAAAGAAACATTTTAAAAACTGCTTTTGTTTTCTCTCACTCAGAACTAGAAAACAATAGCCTTTTGATAGTGGCCATACATCTTCTATAGGAAAGAGCAGGAATGTTACATGAATTAGGCTACAACCAATCCGAACCATATTTTCTTCACATGCTCTCTGTTTCTTCTGGTCCCCATTCAAAGGCAGGGGTGGGTTGTGGTGAGGTTGCACAGGGTCGAGTGATCCTCTAGCTAAGATTCTGTGCAGTTCAGTGAACCCGCAAATCCCACCTCTGGTTGGCCACACCCACCCCTCCCCTCCCAGGAGTCCCTACGCAGCCAATTTTGGATGCCAGGTAAGTACAGGGCCTGCACAGAGGTTTGGGGAGGGTGCAAAATGGGCCTCCTGGAAGTTCTGGAAGTCCAGAAATAGTTTCCAGCCTCCAGAGGGCCTCTGGAGCCCAGGGGAGGTCATTTTTGCCCTCTCAGAGGCTCGAGGAAAGCCTCCAGAGCCTCGGGACAAAGAAAAATGCCCCCTTCCCACTATGGTGCAGGAGGCTGACTAGGCCACACCAACCATGGCCATGGCCATTCAGCAACCAGGCAGATAACTGGTTGCTGATATTTTTTAAGGCCACCACTGTTCAAAGGTGTTTCGTAATCTTATGAATGTGTGATTAAAATTAAATATAGTAAAATAATTCAATGAAACTAAGATGCACAGCACATAGCTTCACCTCATGGGGTGATATTTTCTTTCAAATCAGTTGTATTTCTCAGGCTACTTGGAGTGTACATGCTAGTACAGAATGTTTAACTGTGTTTTTAATCATGTTTTATGTTGTTTTATTATGTTTATAAATTGTCCAGAGTTACTTAGGTAAGATGGGTAATGTGAAGACTGCCAGCAGCAAATAAACCAAACATTTGTATCTTACTAATTTTTCTTCAGACTTAGAAAATAAAGATGCACCAGGATTAATCTCTCCTCTGAAAGTTTGTACTTTCTAGATGCCATGTCAATAAAATTTAATTAGCATTAAAATGGCAGCTTTTAAAAAAATGAGTCATTGTTGGTTGCTTTCCTACCACCTAACCGTAAAAATGTATTTGTTGTGCATTTAAAATTTTTTTATTTACATAGATTTTAAAATATCCAACTCCAAATAATTCTGGGTTTTGTACATAAAAATATCTAATATGTACACACTGTTCTACTATATCTTTTCTTCTATCTTGACTTAGATTACTATAACATGAATCTTCTGTTTGGGAACCAAATGTCTCTCCATTAAAACCTAACTGAAGTTGTTGCTTTAATAATAAAGTAATTGTAAAGGCTGCTTTGATTTGTATGCTTTTAGGATAAAACAATCTTGTCAAGGTTACAACATAATACAGTTTATCCTGAGTCCTAATTCATAGTATTACCTATGTCGAGGCTCGAGAACAAAATATTTTCTCATTCCTGAGTTCAAGGATGGCAAAAGTAAAAGTGATTATATGCTTTGAAGAATGTGAATCCTGCTTTAGGGTTGATTAGCATCTTAAAAAGGTTCCCTTATAATTAATCCTATTCTTCATTCAATATGTAAGCTGGGTTCACAAAATTGCTCAGCAAATCATGGGCTACCCAGTTCAGAGGTGATATTCAGCAGGTGATATTGACCAGTTCTGGAGAACTAGTAGCAGAAATTTTGAGTAGTTTGCAGAACTGGCAAATACCACCTCTGACAGGTCCCGCCCCCATCTATTCTCTGCCTCCCGAGTCCCAGCTGATTGGCTGAGTCTTCTTTTGTTGCTCTGCACAGGAGAACAGAGCTGGAAGCAGGTTAGTGGGGTACGGAAGGAATGGGGATTTTGCAGTAACCTTCCCCTGCCACGCCCACCAAGTCACGCCCACCAAGTCACGCCCACCAAGTCACGCCCACCAAGTCACGCCCACAGAACCAGTAGTAAAAATTTTGAATCTCACCACTGACCCAGTATGAGTATAGCCACTGTGAGGCTGCTAATCCTTTTAGTTGTCCACATCAATCTTTAGGGATTACATTTATGTCATAAATAATTAAGGGGACAACCTTTACTTCTGAAATTATTTGGATAATTGTCATGACTATGGAATTGACCTTCTTCCATTTTATAAAATGATAGAAATTCACCAATATTGATTAAAACTATTGCGAGCATCATTTTGTTTCCCTTTTGCAACAAACAGTGAAACTTACAAATAGGATAAGAATATTCTGTTGCAGGCCCTGTATCATAAACACCTTAAGAAGAATGAATGCTTGGTTTATGTAATAGTCCAACATTTCAAAGCCCAGTTTCTCATAGAGAGTATAACAACATCCAGTTTGTACTGTGCAGACTGTAAGCAGGAACACATTTGTGGCTAAAGATTCTTCTGTAAAAATAATTTTAAATAATTGAATCTTATACATAAATTGCTGGCATGTTGGGAAAGACAGCTGAGCCAGGATTTCTTGTTAGCAAAATGTTCAAATTATTATTGAGGGTGGGGTAAGTTTGTGGATTTTAGATCTACCTCTCCACACATGGGCCTCTCACAAAGATGAGTTCACAACTTTGAGGAGTTTTCCACACGTATCAATATATGCCAATTGACTCTCAGGGATCTACCTCATATGGAGGAGCCAAGGTCCTTTCCCAGGGGTGGGATTCAAAGATTTTAGCAAAGGGTTCTCTGCCCGGTTGCTGGGTTGGCACGGCCTAGTCAGCCTCCTGCACCATGGTAGTGTGTGTGTGTGTGTGTGTGTGTGTGTGTGTGTTTGCCCTCCTAGGCTCTGGAGGCTCTCTGGAAGCTGGAAACGGGCTCATCTCCAACCTTCCCAAACTTCCAGGAGGCCTGTTTTTCACCCTCCCTGAGCCTCCATGTGGACCCTGCATTCATCTGCATCCAAAATGGGCTGTGTGGGGACTTCTGGGAGGGGAGGGGAAGGTTGGGTGGGGCCAGCAAGGAATGGGATTTGGGAGTTCTCTCAACTCCACAGAATCTTAACGAGGGGCTCTCCTGAACCCTTGTGAGCTCCCAGCAGCTCACCCCTGGATCTGGCCCATGGGGCCACCCTGGAAACAGTGAAGGACTGGTCCATGATGCCTCTGCCAGTGAAAATGGAGCTTGGGAGGACTGCCTGTGGTCCTCCCGGGCTCCGTTTTCACTGGCAGAAGTTTTGCAGGACGTCAGACTGTCTATACTCACCCTGGCCATGTCCATCCCTGCCATACCCATTCAGCCCCCCGAGCAAAGGTGATATTCAACAGGTTCTGACCAGTTCTGGAGAACCGGTAGTGGAAATTTTGAGTAGTTTGGAAAACTGGAAAATGCCATCTCTGACTGGAGATTTTACAGTCTCCTTCCCCTGCCACACCCACCAAGCCCTGTTCGCAGAACCAATAGTAAAAAATTTGAATCCCACCACTGCCCCTGAGGTCAAACGCAACCCTGATGTAGTCCTCAATGAAATCAAGTTTGACACCCCTTGTCCAGGGTCATCGTATACATCGTATACAATGTCTATACAAAATATTTGCATTGATCAGGTTAGATAGTCATGAAGATGGAGATTATTTGGCTTCTCAAGTGACTCATTTTTTGTTTGGCCTTCCTGTTTCATTTCCTGAATGTGAGTGGTCAAGCCAAACATTCAGCCTTAAGGTGTTGGGTGACACAAGTTGAGTTGTTCTTGTGTTGAGTTGTTCACAACACAAGTTGAGTTGTTCTTTCTTATTTCCACCCATTAAAGGAAGTTTCCTGCAATTATAAAGCAGGTGGATGCTTTACAGAACCTTATGAAGATATCACTCATGTGAAAGAATCTTTGCCGAGGGGAGTTTCATAACATCAAAATAATTAAAAGGTTACAAGAAGGCAAATGTTCTTCACTAGATGGCCTCGGTTTCCAATGTAAAACTAAGATGGAAAGAAGGCCACATCGTATGTTTATCCAAGCAATCCAACCCTAACATTTGGATATTTCATGATGCCTCTAGCTGGAAAGATTTGGCTCTTCTCATTCCATCCTGGAGGAGACTGGATTTAGGACAGTGGCTGGAAGCAATGAAGCCATTCTGGATATTTAAAAAAAAAAAAAGTTGACTAGAATGTCAACTTTGAGGGGAAGAAAATGTCTCAAAGCTAGAGAACAGTTGGATCACATGGCATCAGTGGTATTCTACCGGTTTGGCTTGGTTTGACCGAACCAGTTGCTCCAATGATCATCTGTGAACAAACCGGTTCTGTCCGACAATCAGCTGCTGGGCCCGCCCACCTGCCCTGACTCTATTTACCTTTATTTCCTGCTTTTCAATCTCAGCTGCTTTGCACGGCACAGCGGATTGCCACACATCCACTGTTTTACACAGGGCTTTCAGGAGAAGGTGAGTTGCAAACGCTGCACATGCACAAAGTGCACGAAGCATGCATGCATGCACAAAGTGCGCACTCTCACCAATCCGGTAAGAAAAAGTTTTGAAACCCACCACTGTGTGGCATGATTGACCAGTAGAGAGAACCTCCTGGCCAGCTAATACGATCCTGGGTTGTACTAACAGAGCCATAGAATCAAGATCACATGAAGTATTCAGGCCGTGTTGCAAAACCCTTGTAAGACCACACCTGGAATACTACAATTAATTTTGATCACCTTACTGCAAAAAAGAATGTTGAGGCTTTGGGGAAAGTTCAGAGAAGAGCAGCTAAGATGATCAAAAGGCTTGGAGACTAAAACATACGAAGAACGGCTGCAGGTTTTGGGTCTGGCTAGTCTAAAGAAAAGAAGAATTAAGGGTGACGTGATAGCAATATTTCAGTATTTGAGGGGCTGCCTCAAAGGAGAGGGGATCAAATTATTCTCCAAAGCACCTGAAGGCAGGACAAGAAACAATGGTTGGAAACTGATCTAGGAGAGAAGCAACCTGGAATTAAGGAGAAATTTCCAAACAGTGAGGACAATTAATCAGTGGAACTGCTTGCCACCAGAGGTTGTGGGTGCTCCATCACTGGAGGTTTTAAAGAAAAGGCTGGACAACCACTTGTCTGAGATGGTATAAGGCAGGAGTCGGCAATCTGCTGCTCTGGAGCCACATGTGGCTCTTTCATCCCTCTGCTATGGCTCCCTGTTGCCGGTCAGCTCCACAATTGATAGGGCTTTCAGTTAGGACAGGTAGAGGAAAAGGATGCCGCACTAGGAGGAGACTCTTGGGTGTGGGGAACCAGACTTCCAGTCAGCTCCAGAATTGAACAGTGGGTTTCTGATTAGAACCTTAGTTGGCCTTTGAGTATTTAAGGTTGCCAACCCCGGTATAGTTCTCCTGCTTGAGCAGGGGGCTAGACTAGAAGACTTTTGAGGTCCCTTTCATCTCTATTCTGTTCTATTCTAATTTGTGAAGTCAAGATTATCAGGGTCAAACTGAGGAATGCAGAAATGTTTCTTTTTTAAAAAAAGATACTCTAAATTTTGGCAAAGAATCTCCCCAAGTTTCATCCAGTTTCCCAATTGGCTCTTCCAAGGAACTTTAAGGAAAATCCCAACATCTCATTAACCTTCATTTAACAACTTTGACTCCATTTTGGAACTTCGTGGGTCATACGTCCCTCTGGTCATTCAATGGTTCACCATGCCTTTCACTCAGTTTTACCACCGCTTTTGCAGCCATCATTAAGCAGATGCAGCAATCATAAAAGATACATCTCAGTCCTTAAGTGAGCACTACCATTGTTAAGTGAATCCACTTGACTTTTTTTTAACCAGGCCATTTCCCTGGTTTATCCACAAACTCAAAAGTTTTTGGCTTTACATAATTTCATTATTTCCATTTCTCTTTTGGTTAGCATCTATCATTGCCATGAAAAAACTTGACTTGTTGAGAAACATTTGTCGCCTCTGGAAATTTCTTTTGTTCTTCAATTAAAATTCCTTTGCTCATACCTTGCCCAGCTGCTCAAACATTTTCTGAAGCATATCTGGTGTAATTCTCCTCTCTGCAGGTTGCTCTACCAGTCCTCTTCTCCCCTGTATTCTTACCACTTTGCCAGTAGTTGTCATTATGATATTATAATCCAAAAATTAAAGTGTCTCAAACAAGACAAAATCCATCTATCCATTTTTTTAATCTGCTCTGAATGGGAGTCTTTCTTATTTATATTTTTTGTCAAGCATGTTTTAGATTACAGATATAATCGAAAACATGATTGGGTATGAATAACAGGAAATGGGTACATGAAATGGGTACGAATAACAGGACATTAGGACAGGAATAGTAGGCACATTGGTGCTCTTAGGCACGCCCCTTATACACCACTTAGGAATGAGTTGAGGTCAACTGTCTAAGGTTAAAGTTTTGGGGGCTTGGGGAAGAGATTACAGAGTCAGGTAGGGTGTTCCAGGCGTTGACCACTCTGTTGCTGAAGTCGTATTTCTTCAATCGAGTTTGGTGTAGTTTACCTTAAGTTTGTACCTATTGTGTGCTTGTGTGTTGTTGTGGTTGAAGCTGAAGTATTCATTGACAGGTAGGACATTGGTGCAGATAATTTTATGTACTACACTTAGGTCAAACTAAATGCAGCATAGTTCTAAGTTGTCTAAGCCCAAAATTTCAAGTCTGGTGGTATAAGGTATTCATTATGAGCAGCAGAGTGGAGGATTCTTCTCGTGAAATATCTCTGGACTCTCTTGATTATATTAATGTCCGATATGCAGTGTGGGTTCCATCCATCCATCCATCAATTTTTCCAACCAAGGCTTCCAAGAGGTCACCATTCCCAGGCCAATGAGTTCCTCTTCTGCATAAATTTGACCAGCTAAAATTCATAGTTTTGCCATCTATTGGTGGTGTATCTTTGAAAATCACAATGTGACACCTATGTCACAATGTTCAGGTTCCTTCATCATTTCCTGGTATTTCAAATGACAAAATCTATACTGATATCTTATTATAACATTATTATTGCAAGGTCTTGGCAGGGACTCTACCTCCTGTCAAGACCCCACTCTGCCCTCTACAGGATAAAAAAAAAACCCATTGCTTTCATTAGGATGATGTCAGGAGCAAATAATCAGGATTGTTTGTTGAGTTAAAAATGCAGAAGATTTTATGTTGTTGTGGCCTTTACACAAGAATCTGGTCCACTAACCATCAGTGCTAAATTAAGTGCCAGTTAAGGGTCAATGGCTTGTGTCTTTTGTGGCAACACAACAATTCCAAACTGATGACATGTTTTACTTCTCCCTTCAGCTTTGCCTACTTTTCTCCTGCAGATAGGTCTAGCTGTTCTGACCCAGCCTTCACAAGTAATGATAATCTGTTTACTCACAAGTAAAACAAATTCCTTTTTATAACAGGGCAGTAACAGTCTTTTATTCATGGGGATAAATAAAATATCAAATGTAATTAGTCCCAACAAATCTGGGTTTAGCCCAGAAATCTGAATTGCTTGGTGTGGACTGTTGTTTACATATGAACTTACAGTGGTCACAATGATTGTTTGTAGTTATGACATAGCCCCTCAAAATTCTGGACTCAATTGTAGTTCTAAGTCAAGGACTATGAGCCTTGGTGGCACAGTGGTTGGAGTGCAGTACTGCAGGATACTTCTGCTGACTGCCAGCTGCCTGCAATTTGGCAGTTCAAATCTTACCAGGCTCAAAATTGACTCAGTCTTCCATCTTTCCAAGGTCAGTAAAACAAGGATTGTTGGGGGCAATAGACTGACTCAGAAAACTGCTTGGAGAGGGCTGTAACGCTCTGTAAAACAGCATATAAGTCTAAGTGCTATTGTGTCATGCCCCTGTCAGAATCTGATTCGGAGGGAGAGACTGAACAACTGACAGGGGATGGGAGTGTGGCTCCGTTGGTTATGGAAGAAACTGGGGAAGGGCACAGTCCAGCTGGACATTCAGAGGAAGTCCCAGGGCCACCCCCTCTTCATCCTAGGGCATGCAGGGAGGAACGGAGAAGGGAGCAACATGAGTTATGGGGGAGGAAAGGGCTCTGATTCCCTTCATTAGCTGCAGCTAGGAACACAGTGTTTACAAAGGGAAGCTGCGCACAGCAAGCTGTTGGGAGCAAATTGTGATTTTTTTTCTGGTCTTATCGTGGCTTATCTGTGTTCCTGGCGTCTTCCCAACTGTGTGAGTTTTGCTGTGCTTTCAAGTCTGAAATTCCTTCTCCTTCCCTGTCAGGTTAATTAGTGCAGCTTGGTTTGTTTTGATTTTTAGTTACAGTTTGTATCAGAGGTGGTATTCAGCAGAACTGACTAGTTCTGGAGAACTGGTGGCAGAAAGTTTTAGTAGGTCGGAGAACTGGTAGTGGAAATTTTGAGTAGTTCAGAATACCACCTCTGACTGGCCCCGGCCCCATCTATTCTCTGCCTCCCAAATCCCATCTGATCGGCTGGGTCTTCTTTTGTTGCCCTGCACAGGAGAACAGAGCTGGAAAGCAAGTTAGTGGAGTGGGGAGGGAATGGGATTTTGCAGTTATCTTCTCCTGGAGTGGGGAGGGAATGGAGATCCTTCCCCTGCCATGCCCACCAAGCCACACCCACAGAACCAGTAGTAAAAAAAATTGAATCCCACCATTGGTTCTGTGGGCGTGGCCTAATTTGTGGGCGTGGTTTGGTGGTCATGTGATGGGATGGGAGTGGCTTGCTGACTGGGCATGGCTAGGTGGTCATGTGACTGGGGTGTGCGTGGCCATGTGGCTGGCAACCCAAATTTAAGTAGTCCTTGCTTAATGACCAGGTCCTCGCTTCGTGGCCAATTGCTTAGCAAGTGCTTTTTGCCAGTTTCCAAGGCCTGGGAGGCCCAGGCAAGGCCCAAGCAGGTGGCCATATGGCTGGCAACCCAAATTTAAGTGGTCCTCACTTAATGACCAGGTCCTCACTTAGTGGCCAATTGCTTAGCAAATACTTTTTGCTAGTTTACAAGGCCTGGGGAACCCTGGAGAGGGCAAGGTGAGGTGCGGGCAGCTACAGGGAGGCCTGCAGAGGGCTGGGCGAGGCCAACTCAATATCACTTCTTTGCCCTAATGACTAAGTATTAAAAAAGATATACCAAAGCAAAAGGTAGTTTATTATGTCATGTTTTTAATGATTAATTAATAAAAAGGTACATAAAACTATCTTGTTACAACATTTTAAAATATTAATCAAAAACTATTACATAACAAAACTTTACAAAAACCAATAAAACTTATTTAAAGTACTCCCAAATTGCTTTTCTATTATCGTCCCAAGTTATAGTTTTCTTGTGTGATGATGTGCCCATAACCACTTTGTTACTATAGAAATAGGGTTCCATTCTTGCACAGGTAAGCCAGTTAGACTGATGGTCAGGAGGTTTGCAATATTGGAAACTGTAAGGCGACTTCTACCCTCTGAACATACTATGTTCATCTGCAAGAAGCCCCTTTCTGCCTCTGCTGAACTGACTGCAATAGTTTTAATAATATCTCTAGCCTTTTTAATGCTGTAAGGAATTGTATAATTTTTAGAATCTTTTAGTACATTTTCTATGAAATCATGATCATCATTAATATTGATTTCATAATTAAAAATTTGACCAAATGCAACCATTTGTCCTTCAGCAACCAATTGTCCTCCATGGAACCACCACTTCTTCAATGTTCCAATAATCTGGCTCCAAATAATTTAGAAATGTTAATTGATCAATGTCTTTAAATTGGCAGCCTGTTTTTAAATGTTTGCAATCTATCAATCTTTTCTTCAAATAAGTTACAATGCTTTGTATAAGTTTTTCATGAGGAAGTCCCACAAATTGATGATTTTGTGTAAAATTTATATTTTTAAAGGTTTCTGAAGTAATTAATTCATCAACCTTATTTTCATATGAACCCTTTTTCTCTATAAGCATTTCAAATGATATAATTGAACTTATTACAAGTTTTTCAGCCTTTATAATGTCTATGTTTCTCGCTTGCAATGCATTAGAAAGGAGAGATATTTCAGTTAGTACATCAATCATCAAGGCCAAATCAGTGAGAAAATATGAGTTTTCAAGACGGGAAGCCATATAGGAGTATTATTTATTTGAACAGAAAAACTGATGTAGCGCTGGATAAGCCTGCCACACAGCTAGGGTTGATCTTAAACTACAGGCAGCCCTGTAGTTTAAGTCCAAAAACCCTACCAAATTTTATAATTTCAATCTCAAGTTGTTCGGAAATTTTGTTAAGTTCAATTAGGTTCTTATTCGATTAATGGAAAATGGAATATATTTTATCAATAAAAATTTGAAAATGATTGATTTCTTTATTTTCCTAATAGAATCATCTAAAACAAGCTGCAGACAATGGTTTAAACAGTGCCATGTTATAATATTTGGAAACTCTTTGGCTATGCTAGTGCTTACCCCAGATTTTCTCCCAAGCATAACACTGGCTCCATCAGAGCAAAAACCAATTAAATGTTTCTTCAGATAGTTTCTATTAAACCCAAGTTTATTCAAACCTATAACCGAACAATATATCATCTCTGCATCTTGTTTATCTAATTCTACTACTTCAAGGAAAATTGTTGGTGAGAAAGCTGGACCCTCAACTTTTAAGTGCAGCATAAGAACTGGTTTGGAAGATATTGTTGAGGCTTCATCAATAATCAAACAGATTTTGCGAGCTTTCTCAATAATTTTGGTAAATAAATGTTTCCTGATACCTTTTGCAATGAAATCTACTATTGCAACTGCAGTTCTACGTGAATGCAACTCTGTTCCCAAATCTAAACCATTTGTTATTTGTAATTCAATCAGATCTTCTATATATGAAAATGGTCTGCACATTTGTGCCAGACTATACACTGTAGTAAACACTCTACATGTACTACCCAGATATTTCTCTGTCATCTTCTCCAGTCCTTTGCTTATGACATCCTGCTCACATTGCTTCAACTTCTCTGTACAGATATTGTGAGCCTTAGATGAGAAATGTTTGTTCTGTATAACTTGGAAGGTTCCAAGTAGTCTCTTCTGATTGGCCAGGAAGGCCAGTAAAGGATTGGTTCATTAGGAACCAATCCTAGGAGCCGCTCAAAGGCAGCAACGTTAAAAGACTGTCATTGGCTACAAGCCAGCAAGCAAGCCTCTATAAAAAGGGCTGCTGCGGCTTGAGCCCATGCTGTTAACTAATAAAGAGTTATTTGTTGGAATCTGGTCTACCGCGCATCTTTTCCGGACGGAACAATGTTCCTTCAATTTCTTTCTCAGGGAAGCCTGTTGGATTTCTTTACTCCTTCCTGATGGTTCAATTTGGTAATTCTTCCACTCCTTAGCTCCATGGACACTTTTTTCTTTGGTCGAAATTTCAAATCTTCTGCAATGCTTACAACTATTTTTTTCTGGGAAACGTCCAGTCCATCATATTTTTTTCTAAAATTATTGTACTGCTGCAGTGTCTGGCAGTCAGGAAGGTTCCCTTCAATGTCTGATTCAGTTCTTCCATTACCTGATGATGTGCTGGCTCCTTCCTCTGGTCCTGGTGTGGATGATGTGCTAGCTACGCTTTCTTCAATGGATGATGCGCTGCAGGGGTGGGATTCAAAAATTTTAACAACCAGTTCTATGGGCATGGCTTAGGTGGTGGACATGGTTTGGTGGTCATGTTATGTGGCCAACTCAATATCACTCACATCAAGGCACACATCTCCTCGCCTGGCCTCTCATGACTGTGGGGATGCTGTAACAGTCGTAAGTGTGAAAAATGGTCATAAGTCACTTTTTTTCAGGGCCATTGTAACTTTAAATGGTCACTCCACACAAGCAAAGTACCAGGAAGTCTAGTTCTGCCAAGAATGTAATAAGGGTTAATAAAGAGGCAGTTTCTGTAAGCAACACCAGAATGTTTCCTTCCTGCCTTCCTTACAGGATTAGGCCAGTGATTTCTTCTAAGAACCGGTTCTCCGAACTGCTTAGAATGTTAACAACTGGTTCTAGCAAATAGGTGCAAACTGGAAGATTCCCACCTCTGATGTGCTGGCTCTGCTTTCCTCAGACTCCAATGGTTGTGGTTGAGACTCCTTTGGATCTCCTTTTGTTTTCTTGCTGAAGAAAGCAGACAAACTCATTTGCCTTTTCATTTTGGCAATATGCTGCAAAAAAAAAATCAACAATGTAGTGGTTTGGACTCGATTGTTGTTGTAAGTTGAATGGTGAGGGCAGTGGCAAGTGAAGAAAGCAGGTGAGGAATGGAGATCAGTAATATTAAGTTACTTAATATTAAGTCCCTGACACTATAGCTAGTTAGTGTTTAAAAGATGTTACGGAAGAGGAACAAGTTTCACCAGACAAGAATGAGACGGAACTAAACTTGGATTTGAAAATGACAGTCTATAAAAAAGATGTTGCACTGGGTATATAAAAGAATGGCTGACATTTTTATAATTACAATTCAATAATTGAAAAAGAAACACTTAAAGTGGAAATACTGTTAAAAAACCAAGGGAGTTTGTTATTTTGTGCTAGTAGTGGCAGAAAAATCTTTCCTAGCCAAGACTACTTACCTGGACCAACAGTCCAGGATGGAATGCTCTCTCTATAACAGACAGAGAAGCCAGGGGAAGTCATGTTTGGTCACCTAACCTTTTTAGAATGCAGCTTAAAAATATACTGAAGCTTTTTACAGCCTTATGCAGATATATATAGCACAAAAATAAAGATAATAGTACAAAATCATCTAAGAAGTTAGATTACGAATGGAATTGACAGGCACATTCACAGAGCAATACTGAATTCTTTTTCTGACATTTATTCCTCAGTTTAAAAAACTGGAATATATGAATTCAGTATTGAGCACTGCTAGTGTAGCTATTCAAGAGGATATAGTGTCAAGGTTAGCAAAAATGGCAAAGCAACATATAGATTTAAATGTTAAAACCAGAAATATTTTTGTTGGTACCCACCAAAATAAAGGGAGTACAATACATATTTAACGTTATGTATGTTAACAGCAGCTAGAATTATGTTTGCATAACAGTGGAAAAACGAGATCCCCATAGATGAAAATGAAATTTAAAAAATTACAATGTGCAGAAATGGATAGAGATAGAAATTAGGTGGAGAATGATCATTGCTATGTATGAATTAAATACAGAAGGTTGATAAGTATAAACATGTTGATATAATTAACAAAATTAGAAATAAGTCAATACAAAGAAATTTAAATAATTTTTCTGCTACACTGCTGTACTTATTGATATTTGTTTCTGTTTTGCTTTTTCATTTATGAAATATTTTATAATACTTTATAAGTATGATAGAATTACAGAGGTAAGTTAAAGTAAGAATATATTGTTATAGAATACACAGGTGATTATGAAATAAACATTATAAAGTAGATTAAATAAAATTGGTGATTTGCTCACATAAAATGATGTAATATTAGTAAAGTCTAGTCAGTAATTAATAATAGTAATAATATAAATATATAGCATATAGTGCATTTATGATATAAGAATTAATGCAAGTTGGGAGAGAAAGACTGCAGAGATTGTGCACAAATGATTTGTACCAACACACTGTATGTAACTGAAGATGGTTTATGTTTTATGTTTGTTTTGTTTATGTTTTAAAAAAATAAAACACTTATTTAAAAAAAAAATCATTTATGTATGCATGCAACTTCATGTTACATTGATGTTGCTTTATATTGATTTAAGCAGAAACAGATAATGTATAGCAACATCAATGTAACAAGAAGTTGCCTGCCTCATTTTTGGTTAAGTTGCTTTTTTATTTGTGTAATTATTTATTTTTTTACAATCTGTTTTTGTTTTTATTAATAATAAGAAACAAAACAGATACTAAAGAAATAAATACATAAATAAAAATTATTTTACTATTCATTTTGATATTTCTTTAAGCAAAGGAGAAAGAAAAATCAAGATAAATAGTAAAATAATCTTTATTTATGTATTTATTTATTTATTTAGTATATGTTTTGTTTTATTATGATTAATAAAAACAAAAACAGATAATAAAAAATAAATAAATACATAAATAAAAAAACAACTTACCAAAAATGAGATAGGCAACTTGGTTAGCCAGCTACGCTGGGGTCCTCCTCAGTCTTCAAGCTTGCTGCGACAAGGACAGCCGGCCCGGGAGTCAATTCTCAACTGGGCTGGCGGCAGTGGTGCCAGGAGAAGGTAGGGGACTGGACCAGGACTTGCTACTTTGCCTCTTCACTACCAATTGGTGGTGGGAAGGCAAGGCAGCAACCCTTGGGCTGTGGCAGGTGAGAGAAGATGGCATCAGCTTAGCCAAGATTGCGGTTGTCATGTGGGTGAGACAGTGGCGACTGGCCCGGGAATTGGCTCTCGACCGGGCTGGTGGAAGCGGCAGGAAGAGGTAGGGGACTGGTCCGGTGGAACTTGCTGCTTTGCCTCCTCACTACCAATCGATGGTTGGAAGGCAAGGCAGTAACAATGGAGGGCCGCGGGTGAGGGAAGATGGAGGCAGGTGAGGCAGGGAGCATCAGCAAGGGTGGTGGGCATCCCGGGAGTTGGCAATCAACTGGGACTAGCATTGGTAAGTTAGCAACATAGTTGGAGGTCATACTTACCGATCCGCATGTTTGGAGGCTAGCGAGGTAGGCAGTCCGGGCGGACGAGGACGTCTAGGGGTGGCAGCGCCGGGGCTTGTGTCTTCTTACTTTAGAGTGGCGAATAGGGGTGGGGGCCAGAGCCAGCAAAAGGAGGGGCAGGCGGGAGAGAATGAGGAAGGGATTTTAGAATATGTGCAGTAAAAAAAATCCTGTTTTTTAAAAACCTTTTGTTTTTACTTTGAAGCAGTGGAGAGGGTAGGGGCCGGGGCCAGCGAAGGGAGGAGTGGGCAGGGGAGAATGAGGAAGGGATTTTAATGCATGCAAAGTAAAAAAAAAACTGTTTTTGGCCCGTAGGAGCAGCAGAGGGGGCGGGGCCAAGCAGGGGTCGTTTTTACCGGTAGTCTTAGAACTACCGGTGATGTTAACGACCGGTTCTATAGAACCAGTGCAAACCAGTAGAAACCCATCCTTGTCCTTTCCTCATAACAGCAAGCAAGATGCCAATAATGAACTAAACCTGTTCTCAAATGTCTTTTAAAATGTTAATGTTTATTGTCTATAAACCAGAATATTTTTATGTGTTTTTCCTGGAAAGATGCCTTGCCTACGTTTTGAAGGGGTACAGTCCATTTGTAGGTTTAACAGTTCAAAAAGAACAGTTTTTTCAGATTAAAAAACTTCAAATATCAAATAAAATATTTTACTTCAGCTTCATTATCTTGGAAGAGTTGATTTTCGATAAAAGCAGAGTAGATAGCCTTTTATCCTATAGTTTATGGGCTACAGCATCAATTCCCTGACATCCAAGCTATACAGTTTTCAATGAATGTCCAAAACTTAATGTCTAGATGTGTGTGATTGGCTGTCAAGTAATAGATTATTTTACTTTTTCAAACTTTAAGTATCTCATGCCTTCTTTTACTTTTCTTTTACTTCTTTATTTAATTTTTTTATAACCACTTCCAAGCATCTCTAAGTGGTGCACAATATTAAAAATAGATTAACTATTAGAAATAAAACTCACAAGAGAATGTAAGCACATATACCATCAGGATAAATGTTTTCATCATGAATTGTAATAAACAAGATTTAAGCCAACATTTAGAACAGGAACCACAATGTTTTACCAATGCAACTATTTTCGTGATGTCCCCGTAGAATTATAACTATACACTTAGTACTTGACTTTTCTATATTAATCCACTCCTAAGCAAGATATTTGCTCCATAGTAGCTATCTGTGAATAAGCCATTTATCATGGGTGTTTATTTTGCACTAGTGACAGCTGCAGGATTTTGGCATAGCTTCAAGGTTTCTGTACAACTATATAGAATGACCTAAGTGTAAATCTGACAAATGCCAGTGTCTGATTTGAAAAGATATATATCAACAACCACTATTTGTATACTGAGGTCAATATACATTTATGTTTAAACAAAGTAGGAAGCAATTGTGCAGTTGTTTCTGCAGTTTGCCTTGTAGTTATTCAAGCTTTAGAAATGTTAAATCTGACAGTTATTTTCATGCTAGCACACATTATAGGCATGTATGCCAAGTAATCTGCCATTCGGGTAAAGGGATATTTGTATTTGCTACAAACATGCAAGCATACAAAATATTGTTTATGAGCTTATTGTTTACAAGCTTTCCACTTATCTCCCCTTTTTTCTTTAATAGGACTGTTTTACAGTAGCAATAAATGTTGTAACACTTTAAACGGTACCCAGTGTAACACAGCATACATTATTAGCTGCTTTTACTCCATTTGGTTAAATGAAATGCTGTCCTTTCTAATAATTTACAAATGGCAGTTACATTCAACTGTTGAAACATAAAGCCCATGTCCCACTGCACCAACGGATGCAAAGAGGATGTAAAATGGACAAAAAAGCTCGCCATCTGTTGGAAAACGCAACGCATCCGTTGTGCATTCATTGCATACGTGTTTCATACGCTCTATCCGTCGAACATCCGCCCACTGAGATTTCATCCACTCAAGAAGTTTTGAGCTGCACAAAACTTTTTGAGCGGATGAACTTTCCGCCGCGTACGATGTACATCCGCGGCATATATGGGCAACAAACGTTCTATGTCCGTTATCATCTGTTAAACGTCCACTGTATCCTCTCAGCATCCTCTGGCCATCCTCGCAACTCACATCCGCTCCAGCTGAAAATGGAAAGAGGGAGGAAACAAAAAGTGCACGGAACATCCACACAGCGTTAGTAGCACAGAAATAGAAAGGATGTAAGCGGATGCATCTCGTATATAAAGCATTAAAACTGACAAAACGTTCGTATATGGGATGTATCTCAGATATTTAGGAGGTCTGGAGTATGCCTAGAGTATGTGGAAGGACACCTAGCGGACAACCGATATTTCCTATAAAAAGGGGGAGGAAATCACCTGGATCTCACTTTCAGTCCAGCAGCCATGGTGTACATAGCTCTTTGTTAAGCCTGGGTTCCCCAACCAGGGTTAGGTAGACAAGCTAAACA
>BLBF01000063.1:6406721-6427654 GCA_015471245.1 Laticauda colubrina
TGTTAAGCCTGGGTTCCCCAACCAGGGTTAGGTAGACAAGCTAAACAGAATGTGCAGCGTTAGTCAGATAGGCACACAGATAAATGAGTGAGCTAAGCTTGTATGTTTATTAACATACAGTAAAAATAACAGATACGCTTGTGCTATCAAGAATATATTTTATTCCAGTATAAGTTTATAGCATAGTCAAAAACAGTCCAATATTCATTTACCATGTAGTCAGTCCATTCAGGGATATTCAGTTAGCAAAGTCCATGTAGAATATCCTATTGTCAGTTCTCATAAATCAGTCCGTTGTTGTCTCTCCCGTTCGAGCAATGCAGTCTTGCTTCCAAGCAGTAATCAGGGATCATCAAAGCCAGAGAGAGAGAGAGCAAGCTGTAGCCTTGCTACTTTTATATGGTTTTTATAACCACACCCACAGTTGCTATTTTACAGTTAAAGCTGCATATACTAACTATGATTCATAGTTAGTATTTCACCTAAAACAGTTAGGGTGAACAATGTTATCCCTAACACTCTTCACCCTTGGTCTTGCTCTTCCACATCATCCATTGTTCTCCACCATGGATCATCACACAGTCCTTATGGTAGCTGCGATCATTCAACACCAGATCCAAGCCCTGTTCAGACTGTTTCACCTTTTCTACACAAGGAGAAGGAGACGTTCAAGAGCTGTGTGGGTCTGAGGATGGATTGGGAGAAGAATGGAGTTTGGACTGTATGACAAGCTGATGGTGGAGCTGAGGAATGAAGACCCTCGTGCATTCCATCACTTCATGAGGATGCCACCAGCCATGTTTGATAAAATTGTAGAGCGTCTGAGACCCAGGTTGACCAAGCCGAACACCAACTTCCGTCCCAACCTGGACCCTGGACTGAAGGTGGCACTGACTCTGTGCCACCTGGGCTCTGGAACCACATACAGAAACATGCAGGATGCCTGGAGGGTGCCACACAACACCATCAGCAAAGTGGTAAGAGAAGTGGTGCAGGCCATCATCGAAGAATACGTGGAGGAGCTCCTCCAGTGTCCCACCACTGAAGAAGGCTGGAAGAAATTTGCAGAGCAGTGGTATCAGAGGTGGAACTTTCCCCACACCGTTGGAGCCGTAGATGGGAAGCACGTGGCCTGCAAAGCTCCACCCAACTCAGGGTGCTCTTATTACAACTACAAGGGCTTTTTCAGTATCATCCTCTTTGCCATGGTTGATGCTGACTACAAGTTCATGTACGATGCTTCAGGCAATGGGTCAGCTTCAGATAGCCAGGTATACAACACCAGTGACCTCAAGGAGGGGCTGGAATGCAACCTCATCATGGGTTTTCCAGGTCCAGACTCCCTACCCTATGACACACAAGATGTGCCCTACTTCATTGTGGGGGATGATGCCTTCTCCCTCAGAACCTACCTCATGAAGCCCTACAGTTCAATATACCTCACCCGTGAAGAGAGGATCTTCAACTACAGGCTGTCCAGGGGAAGACGGGTGGTGGAGAACGCCTTTGGCATCCTGGCCAACAGGTTCCAGGTACTTCTCACCACCATGCAGCATTACGCAGAGACTGTGAGGAGCATCGTGGAAGCTTGCTGCATCCTGCACAATCTCATGCACACCCGTTACCCAGTGTTGCAGAACAGACTTGTCGACTGTCAACAAGGGAATGGGGACATGGAGCCTGGTGAATGGAAGCAAGGACAAAACCTGATAGACACTGTGGATGTACAAGGCTCTGACAGAGCTTCACGTGAAGGGAAGAAGCAGCACAACCTACTGAGACACTGGTGCAACTCCCCAGCTGGAGCAGTGGAGTGGCAAGACAGGATGATAGATGGTTAATGGATGCTTCCTTCAGCCTGTCTCATAACACTGATGAGATTGTGCCATGTATGCTGAGTGGTCCTACAATGAATAGGGCATTCATAAAGAGCTTTGTTTATTTTGAAATGTGTTGATCAATGAATAAATTGTTATTGATAAAAAAGGGCCATATGTGTGGCAGTTGGGAGGGTGGACCATACAGTCCCACTATGCTTGCACTGGAGGTTTATCTATCCCACAACTATCCTTACCCATCCCACAAGCATGCAAAGGCTTAACCATTTTTTCAAAGTTTTCACCAACACTTTATCAAGTAAAAAAAGTGAACCAAGTGTGTGAAGCAAAGACAACCTTTATTAATAACTGTCTTAAGTAAATTGTATGACTTTATTAAAAAAGCAAAATGAACCAAGTTAAGTGTCCTAAGCAAAGATAAACTGAACAGGTAACAACTCAGTCTCTGGCACTATTCTCAGTCACTCTGAGGCATGTCCTTGGTCTCAGCTGTTAAGCGTGCAGGGACTGTGGAGGTGGCTGTGGCTGGACTGCTTGTCTGAGGCGCCATTGGGGTGCTTGGCCCCGAGAGTACAACAGGGGATGATGTGTTCAGGAAGCTCTCAGAGAGCTGATTCATTCCTGTGAGGTTGAGAGGCCCTTCATCAAGTACCTGGGATGTCAGGCACAAGACTGATGACAGATTGTCCATTGACGGGCATGGCTGTGGGGTGGAGGAAGGAGGAGTGTAGTGGGGCTGTCTCGTCTGCAGCTGGGCGAGGTGTGGTGTCTGTGGCATGCGATGAACCTGGGCCTGGACTGGGAAGGGCTGTTTCTGCTGTGGGATGTCCTGGTAGTCGTAGCCTTGGTAGGTGAGGGGCTGTTGAAAGCCATGGAAAGGCGGTGACATCACCTGGGGTGGAGGAGCAGACCTGGACTGGGTCGGAGCAGGTTCAGCTGGGCCTTGAGGGTTGTGCAGAAGTGCTGTGATCTTTTGCTTCATCACCTGGTATTGGGCCTCGGGCAGCTCCATGAGGGTCTGGCTCATGTGCGTGATGAAGGGCTTCCGGTCCGAGGATGGTATTTTGCTGTGGACCAGCTGAGAGAGAAGTTCTGTGCTGGTCTTGATTGTGTCCCTGATCTCCAACAGGACAGTGTGGCTCTGGCCCTCCAGTCTGCCTCTCTGCCTGCATCCTCTGGAGGTGGGGGTGGGGGTGGGGGTGGGTTGGTCTCTGGTGGCTGCTGCTTCTTGCTCCATTTGTGACAGGGGATCCTCCAAGTCCTCCGGCATGGGGAGTGCAGCTGTCAGGGGGGTCTCTGCCGTGGGGCCCTCTGAAGACCCCTGCCTGGACATGGTAGCTGTCTCCTGGCTGGAAGAGGACTGGCTGTCTGTGAGCTGTCTGAAGGAGAGGGTTGTCAGAGGGGCTGCTCCTCGGTGGCATATCTCACCCTCCAGGAAGCTGCACTTGGCCATGACATACATCTCCCGGTCAGTGAGCTTGACAGCGGCCTGCCCAGATTTCTTCAAGTGTAGCTTGCCATACCAGATGTGCATGTGCTTCCACCATTCCAGGAGTACATCTGCAGTGTAGCCCAGGCTCTCTGTCTTGTCTCTCCAAGCTGCCTGTTTCTTCTTGGTGTCGTGATACAGTCTGTGGCCTTTTCTCCAGAGGTACTCGTTCTCCCTCAGCCATTCCAGCACCTCCTCTTCATGGTCCTCGGAAACGGTGTACTGTTTCCTCACTCCCTTCTCCTTCCCTTGCCTCTTCCTCCCTCTGGCAGGGGCTTCAGCAGCAGGGACTTCAGGGGCTTGAGCAGCAGGGCTTTGAGGGCCTTGGGGCTGGTCCACCACAGCAGCAGCAGCAGGAGCAGCAGCACCAGCACCAGCAGCACCAGCAGGAGAAGCACCAGCAGCACCAGCAGCAGCTTCAGAGTCAGTGCCAGGGAGTGGGATGGTGGTTCTGTCCTTCTTGCCAGGGCTGGCAGGAGTAGGCACAGGCTTTCTCTTCTTCCCTGACTGACGAACCATGGTGTTATTCGAAGATGTCTGTGGCAGCACGTCTTTCCTCTGAATGCTGACTGCGTGCGAGCTGCATCCTTTTATATCTGCGGAGCTGACGCAATTCATACTCCTCGCATGCGCAGTGAATGCTTTGCATCTGGTATGCATCCGCTTTGCTTCCTATAGGTGTCCGTGATGCATCCGCATCATCCGCTATGCATCCGCCCCTATGGGTCCGCTTCGCTATTCTCCCCTGGAAGCCCTTCGGATGTGTCATCCGCTTCCATCTGCTAGGCTTCCTACGAACATCTGTTTAACATCCCCGCTATGTACTACCCCCGTCCGTTCCTTTCCATTCTTTTCCATTCTGTTTATGCAAATTTGGGCCACTTTTTGGCGTGGATAACAACAGATGGAACCACCCCTGAAATTTTGCTTGTCCACTGTGTCCTTTTTGCATACGTTTTGCATCTGTCGGCCAGTGGGACCTAGCCTTAAAGATTTGGAAGCCTGGAAATCCATCCAACACATCCTCCTGACTACATGCTGAGGAAGCACTGTGTCCGGTAATTATAGTGGTGGGATTTTTTTTAAACTATCAGTTCTGTGAGTGTGGCTTGGTAGGTGTGGTGTGGTGTGGTGTGGCAGGGGAAGGTTACTGCAAAATCTCCATTCCCTCCTCACCCCACTAATCTGCTTTCCAGCTCTGTTCTCCTGTGCAGGGCAACAAAAGGAGACCCAGCTGAACGGCTGGAAGTCGTGAGGCAGAGAATAGATGGGGGAGGGCCAGTCAGAGGTGGTATTTGCCAGCTCTCTGAATTACTCAAAGTTTCCATTACCGGTTCTCCAGAACTGGTCAGAACCTACTGAATACCACCTTTGTGTAATCGGCAGGACAAAAATAGGGAAGCTTATTTCTGCAGGATCTTGAGTGTTACAGTGGAGACAATTCTCCTGGGTCAAATAATGGCATTCTGTATCCAGTACAGTTGTGGTTGTTGGTCCTTGATTGAGTCCATCTGGGGGTCTGAGGTGGAAAGCAGTGATGGCAGCATTCTTTTGCATTTGGCCGAGCAGGGACTTATACTCAGTTCAAAAACATAGACACCTGATAGCATTCTCTCAGAGGCAGTGGCTATCTTCTCCTAGAACTATATTTAACTGTGTTAATATTCTTTTTTCCAGTCCTTGATAGGCAGAAAATCATATCAATATAAATTGCACTGACCTGGTGCTCAAGGCCTCTCTTACCTCAGCGTTGAGGTAAGGAAGTGGTGCTGTTTTGGGAATTAAAGGGCAGGGATGAGTAGATTTTACTACCTGCATTTCTCTCCCCACCAAGTGTCATATGCTATTGTTGCTGTGGGGGTTCAGGTGGGGTTTCAATACAAGTTCCTGGAAGGGAAGTTTTAGCCACTTTTCAAACTATACATGTAGTTCTCTGCACTGATCACCTCTTCTTTTTGCATTAGTTTTGAATACTCTTGGAAAAGTACACCATCTATATCCTAAATCAGAATGGTACTTCAGTTGAGTTGAGGAAGGATGCCAGATAAAATGATTGATTTTTAAAATTTTCTTAGTTGTCTGTGATGTTGTCAGGAGTTTTCTCCAAATATTCAAAAGCATCAATACTTTTTTTAATTCTAATTCTTTAAAATTCAAATTTTGCTTCCAGAAAGCGTCATAGGGAAAAATCACTGCCTGAACCATACTGATCTTTATAGACCACATATTGGACACATCCAAACAACTGAATATTTCTTGACTGTTAATTCCTTTGATTGGTTATCCTAAAAGGCAGAAGCTATCTATCTCTTCAGTAACTTCGTTGTCAGATCTAAGACTGGTTGCTGTAGTAGCTTCAATTATTGTGATCTACTTTATATTTAATTTTGGCCCCATTTTCTCCCACTATGCTCCTTGACTTTCATTACTAGAGTTTGCCATCCCTTGCATTTTCAGCCATCAAGAATATATCAGGATAGTACAAATTACTTACATTTCCCTCCCTCCTGTTTTAAAATCACACTCATCTCTTTCCAATGTAGTGTCCTTCCATACAAGTAGTCCTTAACTTATGACTGTTTGCTTTGCTACTATTCAAAGTTACAACAGACTTCCCCCCAAAAGGCACTTATTATCTGGTTCTGAAATTTTGATGGCTGTCCTCTTCCCATGGTCATGTGACTGCATTTTGAGCACTTAGCAACTGGCCTGCTTTTATGGCCATTTGCCATAAAGTCACACGACCATGTTTTCACTGAAAATCAGCATTAACCTCCAGTTTTGGCAACAACACTTCATAGTGGACAATGACACAATCGTCACTTAATGATTATAGCATTTGTTTAACTGCTGCAAAAAAGGTCATAAAATTGGGTTGGTCATGTGGATGGCTTTCTAACCTGTGTATTGAATGTGAACAGTGAGATGTTCTGGGATTCTCCTTTTTCTAAGCGCATTCCCTAGATTGATACAGTCAACACAATTGAAGACCCTTTCATAATTTATTAAGCCCATGCTGGCTTCTTACTGGTACTCTTTGGCTTTCTAAATTATCCAGCAAACGTCAGCAATAATGTCTCTTGTTACCTGTCCTTTTTAAAAGCCAGATTGAATCTCTGCCATTTTATGTAGGCCTCTAATCTGCATTAGACAGCCCTTATTTTGCTACCAGGTTAAAATAAGGATATTGTATGATAGTTAAATTTCCTTTCTTCAGTAGACATGAATAAACTTCAAATCAAAAGGTGATTTTTCAGTATAAATGAAAAAGTCAGTGTAAAGTAAGCCATGAATCCACTTACCATGATAAATGGCATGCCAAAGGGAAGACTACAAATTATATTTAGCACTTTTTCACTTACGTTTTTCAAGAAACAATATCAAAAGGAGCTATATTGTGTCATTATGGGAGACAATATACTCATTAGAAGTGGCTATTGATAATTTTATGTTCCATTTTCCCTATTTCTCTTCTATAGCTATCTATACAAGTGATCTGAATCATTTATCTGAATACAAGTGAGAAAAGCTTTAATAAAATGTATTTTAGGGATATGATTCCTATAGGCTAAAAGAGAAGCAAGAAGTTAACCCCCAAAATAGGCAATTTTCCAGAATCTTGTTTTGATTCAAAAAGGTTGAGCTTTGTTTATTGTTTGGACGCTTAAGTTTTTAACAGTCTGTGAAACAATAGAAACTGTAAGGAATGTTGGAAATCCAGAGGAAAGCTATATTCCTACTCAGTTTATGAATTAATAATGTGACATGTGTATTGAACATAATGGTTGGAGGTTTTTTGCTAAGACCAATGTAAAGGATGAACAAAATGTGTTCAAAGTGATCCTTTCTCCCTTTCCTTCTTTTTAAACTCGGAGGCTGCTAATTTCTTTTTCCAAGCTCTTTATATTGTATGACAGCTTGGTCAAGTTAATTTCTTCCAAATGTCCTTAAAACATTTTGAATGAAAAGTTTACTTTTTGAATAAATATTTGACCTTTTATGCACAAAACTCTCCTCCTTTTTTAAAATGTTCACAAACTCACTCATATTTGAATGTGTATATAAAAATGCTACAGTTTAGATTAAAGAACCGGGAATTGCTATTATGGCCGTGGTTACAGAAATATTTCAGTTTAGCTGATTTGTTAGATAAACAAAATGACTGGAAACTCGCGTTGTGCAATTAGGCAACTGTCCCACAGCCTTTGTTTTGTCACCATATTCTTCTAAACCAGTAGCCTTATTTACCAGCTTTATTCCTGTAAAATTCAATCTTTACTTTTTTAACTGAATGTAATGAAATTTATGTTACTATATTATTTTTATTACATTTTTATTTCATTGTTTAGCAGCGAGGTAGATATATATACCATAAAACAAATTAGTTTAATAAAAGTCTGGAATTTGAGACTGGCTTTTAAACAAGTCAGTCATTGTGGCTCTGCTTTATGAAAAATATGATTTAATTTTCATATATTCTCCTACTAAAAATTAAATGTTTTAATTATGCAGGATGGTTTATTGTTATCATTTAGTAAGCAATAACAGCTGTAGTTAAAGATGCAGTTCATTCTTAAACATGTCTACAGGCTCTTAAAAGTCACTGAGTAGCCCTCACTGGCACTATTTAGTGAAGGTATATGCTCAGAAATACCGTTTGTGTTTATTGGTGCTCATTCTCTTGTAGGTGTATTTAAAGGCCCTGTCACACTGCCCAACGGATGCAAAACGATTGTAAAAAGGACACAGCGGACGAGCAAAATGTTCCATCCGTTGTTATCCGCTCTCAAAAGGGGCAAAAATTTGCATAAACAGAGTGGATAACACGGAAAGGAACGGACGGGGGGAGGACGCAGAGCGGATGGAAAACGGATGCAGAGCGGAAGCCTAGTGGATGGAAGTGGATGGGAGCAGATGGCACATCCGCTAGGCTTCCGGGGGGCCTCAGCAAAGTGGACGCGGAACGGAAAGAGCGGATGCAGAGCGGACGCCAAGCGGATGAAGTGGATGCACAGCGGATGCCGAGCGGATGAAGCGGATGCAGAGCGGAAGCCTAGCAGATGCACAGTGGAAGCCTAGCGGATGCCTCGTGTTCACTGCGCATGCGAGGGGATTTATTGCGTCAGCCCCACGGATATAAAGGGAAGCAGCTCGGAAGCAGGTTCAGAGGAAAGACCTGCATCCAGACACATCGAGTGCCTTGCCAGCCTGCCCTGCCATCCTGCCAGCCTTGCTGTCTGCCTGCCTGCCTGCCAGCCTCCCTGCCAGCCTTGGTGCCTGCCTGCCAGCCTTCCTGCCAGCCTCCCTGCCAACCAGCAATCCCACAACCATGGGGAAGAAGAGAAAGCCTCAGCCATCTACTGCCAGCCCTGGCAAGAGGGACAGGGCCACCCTCCCGCCCCCCTGGCCCTCACTCTGCTTCTGCTGGGGCTTCTGTAGCACGGGCTCGCTCTTCTGCGGCTGGGGCATCTGCTGCTTCTGCTTCTGGAGGAGCTGCTGCTGCTGCTTATGATGGTGGTGCTTCTGCTCGTGCTTCCTCTGCTGATGCTGCTCCTGGCGGTGTTGCTTCTGCTCGTGCTTACTCTGCTGAGGCTGCTCCTGGCGGTGGTGCTTCTGCTGGTGCTTACTCTGCTGAAGCTGCTCCTCGTCCTGCTGGTCCTGCTGGTCCTGCTTGTGCTCCTGGACTTGCTCGTCCTGCTCGTCCTGCTTGTGCTCCTGGTCTTGCTCGTCCTGCTCGTCCTGCTCGTCCAGCTCGTGCTCCTGGTCCTGCTCGTGCTCCTGGTCCTGCTGGGGCTCCTGGTGCTGCTGGTCCTGGTGCTGGTGCTGCTGCTGATGATCCTGCTGGTGCTGCTGCTGCTGCTGGTTCTGCTGCTGATGATGATTATGATCCTGCTGGTGATGCTGCTGCTGCTGCTGATGATGATCCTGCTGGTGGTGGTGCTGCTGCTGCTGGTGTGGAGGAGCAGCCCCTACAACCTGGAAGCCCCTCTGATGAGGGCCCATCTGGTCCTGCCAAAGGGAGGAAGAGGCATATGCGGGAACGGGAGAGGAGGCAGTACTCCATTGAGGAAGAACACGAGGATGAGATGCTGGAGTGGCTGAGAGAGAATGACTATCTGTGGCGGAAGGGACACCGGCTCTACAGGGACACCAAAAGGAAGCTGGAGAGAGAAGGCGGACAGTCTGGGCTATATATCGGATGTGCTCCTCGGCTGGTGGAAGCACATGCACACCTGGTATGGGAAGCTGCACCTCAAGAAATCTGGCCAGGCCATGGTTAAGCTGACGGACAGAGGGACCTACGTCACAGCCAGGTGCAGCTTCCTGGAGGCTGAGATTCGCCACCGAGGAGCAGCAGCAGCCCCTCTCACGACCCTCTCTCTCCGGCAGCCTGCTGAGAGCCAGTCCTCTTCCGGCCGAGAGTCAGATCCTGTCTCCAGGCAGGTTTCTGTGGAGCGTCCCACGGCGGAGAACCCGCGGACAGCTGTTTTAACCATGGTGGAGCGCGTGGAGGACTCCCTGGTGCAGTGGGAAAAAGGAGATGGCACGTCCACCACAGCCCTACCCGCATCCACCCCCAGCTCCACCTCCACAGAAAGGCAGAGAGCCAGACAGGAGGGGCAGAGCCACACTGTCCTGCTGGAGATCCGGGACACCATCCGGAGCAGCATAGATCTCCTCTCTCAGCTGGTCCACACCGACTCCTCATCCTCCAACCGCAAGCCCTTCCTCCCCTATGTCAACCAGACCCTCACGGACATGGCGGAACCCCAGTACCAAGTGGTGAAGGACCGGATCACCGAGCTGCTTCACAACCCTCCACACCCAGAGGAACCTGCTCCCACCCAGTCCAGGTCTGCTCCTCCACCCCAGGTGATGTCCCTCCCATTCCAAGGCTTTCCACAGGCCCTCACCTACCAGGGCTACGGCTACCAGGAGGTCCAGCAGCACAGGCAGCAGCTCTTCCCAGTCCAGGCACAGAGTCATTGGACGACACCGTTGCCACCGGTTCCACTGTTGCCAACGATGCCACCAACGCCACTGATGCCACCGACGCCATAGATGCCACCCATGCCAGTCCTCACCCAGCTGCAGACCAGACAGTCCCACTACACTGCTCCTTCCTCCACCCCACAGCCAAGCCCCACCTCAGTACATCTGTCCTCGGTACTGGGGCTGACACCCCATGGCATGGAGGAAGGCGCTTTCAACATCACGGGGCTGAGCCAGCTGTCCAAGAGCTTCCTCAACACACCGTCACCTGTTGTCCTCTCAGGGCCAGGCACCCCAATGATGCTTCAGACCAGCACTCCAGCACCAGCCACCTCCACAGCACCTGGACCCCTGAGACTAGGCACACCTCCGAGTGACCGATAAGAGTGCCAGAGACTGGGTGGCTACCTGTAGACTTTATTTGGACACTTGACTTGGGTCATTTTTCTTTTACAGCTTGTTATTAATAAAGTTTATCTTTGCTTCACACACTTGCTTCATCTATTTTTTTTAATAAAGTCTTGGTGGAAACTTTTAGAAATGGTTTAAGCCTTTGCATGCTTGTGGGATGGGTAAGGATAGCAGTGGGATGGGCAGGGATACCTTTGGGATGGGTTAAGATAGCTGTGGGATGGGTTGAGATAGCTGTGGGGATAGATAAACCTCCAGTGCAAGCATAGTGGGACTGTATGGTCCACCCTCCCAGGTGCCACACCTATGGCCCTTCATTATCAATAACAATGTAAGCATTGATCCACACATGTCAACATAAAAACAACTCTTTATTAAATGCCCTGTTCATTGGAGGCCCACCCAACATACATGGCCCAATTTCATCTGTGTGATGAGACAGGCTGAAGGAAGCATCCATTAATCATCTATCATCCTGTCTTGCCACTCCACTGCTCCAGCTGGGGAGTTGCACCAGTGTTTCAGGAGGTTGCTCTGCTTCTTCCCTTCACGTGAGGCTCTGTTGGGGCCTTGCACATCCTCAGTGTCTATCAGGTTTCGCCCTTGCCTCCATTCCCCAGGCTCCATGTCCCCATTGCCTTGTTGGAGGTCCACGAGCCTGTTCTGCAAGACTGGGTAGCGGGTGCGCATGAGATTGTGCAGGATGCAACAAGCTTCCATGATCCTCCTCATGGTCTGTGGGCGATGCTGCATGGTGGTGAGAAATACCTGGAACCTTTTGGCCAGGATGCCAAAGGTGTTCTCCACCACCCGCCTTGCCCTGGACAGCCTGTAGTTGAAGATCGTCTCTTCACGGGTGAGGAGTCTGGAAGTGTAGGGCTTCATGAGGTAGGTTCTGAGGGAGAAGGCGTCATCCCCCACGATGAAGTAGGGCACACCTTGCGTGTCGTTGGGCAGGGGGTCTGGATCTGGGAAGCCCATGATGAGGTTGCGTTCCAGCCCCTCCTCGAGGTGACTGGCGTTGTATACCTGGGCATCTGAACATGAGCCATTGCCTGAAGCATCGATGTACATGAACTTGTAGTCAGCATCGACCATGGCGAAGAGGATGATGCTGAAGAAGCCCTTGGAGTTGAAATAAGTGGACCCCGAGTTGGCTGGAGATTTGCAGGCCACGTGCTTGCCATCTATGGCTCCAACGGTGTGTGGGAAGTTCCACCTCTGATACCATTGCTCTGCAACTTTCTTCCAGCCTTCTTCAGTGGAGGGGCACTGGAGGAGCTCCTCCAGGTATTCTTCGATGATGGCCTGCACCACTTCTCTGACCACAATGCTGATGGTGTTTTGTGTCACCCTCCAGCTGTACTGCATGCTCCTGTAGGTGGTCTCTGAGGCCAGGTGGCGCAGAGTCAGTGCCACCTTGAGCCCAGGGTCCAGGCTGGGGCGGAATTTGGCGCTCTGTTTGGTCAAACTGGGTGTCAGCCGCTGCACAACTTCGTCAAACATGGCTGGAGGCATCCTCATGAAGTTCTGGAACGCACGAGTGTCTTCGTTCCTGAGCTCCACCATCAGCTTGTTGTACAGTCCGTACTCTGCTCTTCTGGCGATCCATCTTTGGACCCAGACGCTTCTTGGCCGCCTCCTTTTCTTCCCGTAGTAGAGTTCACAGAGCCTGTAGATGGCTCCGCACTGTTGCAGAACGATGGTGGCTATCAAAAGGAGTTTGTTATGATCCATGGTGGACATGACTGGATGCTGTGGAAGAGCAAGAGGCAGATGAAGGCTGCAGAGGTCTGCACAGCTGGGGTGCTGTTCTGAAAGTGAGATCCAGGTGAGTTGCTCCCCCTTTTTATAGGCAATATACGTTTTCCACTATGTGTCCTTTTGCATCCTCTAGGCATCCTCTAGACATCCTTAATATCAGATAGGTCCCCTCTGCGAACGGTTTTTCTGTTTTAAATGCTTTCTTTGTGTGCTGCATCTACTTTCATCCTTTCTCCGTCCGTGCTAATGCTGCACGTCCGTTCCACTTCCTCCCTGCATCCATTTACCGCTGGAACAGATGTGAGTTGCGCGGATGCGCAGTGGATGCCTCGCGGATATAGCGGATGCGTAACGGATGCAGAACGGATGTCTCCCGTATGCCTAGCGGATGCAGAACGGACGCATTGGATACATTTTCTGCTCAAAAGTTTTGAGCAGCTCAAAACCTTCTGAGCGGATGAAATGTCAATAGACGGATGCTGGACGGATAGAGAGGAAGCAAAACGGAGGCAGTGAGTACAGAACGGAAGCATCGCGTTAACCAACGGATGGCAAGTGTTTTTCTCCGTTTTACATCCTCTTTCCATCCGTTGGTACAGTGTGACAGGGGCTTAAGACGGCAGTTTTACCCACAGCTCACATCACTCATTCCAGCTCTTGTGGATCCAGCAGTTCAAAAGTGAGCAACTATGAGTAAATGAATTCCCACTTTGCTGGGAAGCTTAATGGAAGGAACCCAGGCAACTGTGATGTCACTAGCTAATCTTTTCAACCTGGATGCGCACTGGTGCTCCTCACTCAACTGTAGCTTGTATAGCCCACAACTCCATTTTGTTTTTCTCCCCATCACAGCCTGTTCTAAAGGAATAAGTGAAGATTTAGTGTCTGTCTGAGTTAAAACTACCAGGTTTTAAAAAAATATATTATTGTTCAGGAGGTATTTGCATTCTAACATCTGCTTTCATTTCCCTAATACAGGTTTACATATTATTATATTATAGACAATCCTCCTCAACCTTGGTAAACTTAAGGTCTGTGGACTTATGTTTCAGAATTCTTCAGGCAGTGTTCTCTTGGGGAATTCTAAGAGTTGAACTCCACATTTCTTAAAGGTTTCCAAGGTTGAGAAACACAGTAGTGGATTGTCACTAGACAAAGTCATATTTTATAAGGTTTTTCTAATACAATGGGGTCCACTAATAAATTTATTACCACTTAACATGAAGAAAATTATCTACTCTGTCTCAGAGTTATGTTTTTGTAATCAGATGAAGTTATTAATGACAAAATGGATGTATTTCAGCAGTCAGAAATACCAGTAAACACAGTTTTGAGGATTAAAAGAAATTTATTTTCAGGCACTTAATAAGTTAAAAGTCCTACTCCACACAGTAGAGCATCTGATTGAACGAAAGAAGAAAGTACCTTCCTGGAAGAAATGCAGTTTGTTTTCTACATACAGTAAAACTAGTACAATTTGTTGTAATTCTTGGATAATAATCAGCAGCAATGAGGAATAATAAGTCTCTGTTAAAATTCATTATAGTCTGAAGTATTTTCTGTGAACTTAATACTAAATCATTTATTCTAAACTATATGCATGAACAGAGAGGATTCCATATGAAATCTTGGACTTCCTCTCTATTCTTCAAAGAGGAATAAACCAGAATTATTTTATTCTGCAGTAAATTCCTGGTTTGTTTAAATAAACTTTAATCAACATGACAAACATGAATGTTCAGTTGTTTCTGTCTTGTTTACAAAGGACATTGAATGCCTAATCCTTATATAATGATGCAGCAGGAATCTCCTGAAGCAAATTGAATTTTAGTTTATTTCTCTTCCTAGGCATATGGGGAAAAGCAGCCTTTCCTCAGTACAGTACAGTGGAGCAAACACTTTCTTCCATTTTTGGAAAGGAGAGAGTTAATAAATTTAGGATGGGTTTCAGGCATGAGGCCAACCCTCTGCAAGCCAAAAGTGGGTGTTTTATTAGCTACATCTTTCCCAATGGCCAGAGGTTTTTCACCTCTGATTTAAAATGTCTTCTATTTGCATTTAATTGACATGTGAACTTAGATGCAATATCATTTGCTTTAAGCATAAGACAGAAGCTTCCACTTCTCCTTGGTATTAACCCCCAGCAAAAGCAGTTCACAGCAATAGAGAAAGAATACAGGTAGTTCTCAACTTACAACCTCTACTGAGCCCAACATTTTGGTTGTTAAGCGAGACATTAAGTAATTTTTGCTCCATTTATGACCTTTCTTGCCCCAGTTAAGTGAATCTTTGCAGTTGTTAAGTTAGTAATACAGTTGTTAAGTAAATCTGGCTTCCCCACTGACTTTCCTTGACAGAAGGTCGCAAAAGGTGATTGCATGACTCTGGGACACTGCAAACGTCATACATGAGTCAGTTGCCACATGTCTGAATTTTGATCATGTGACCATGGGGATGTTGCAACAGTCATAAGTGTGAAAAATGGTCATAAGACACTTTTTTCATTGCCGTTGTAACTTTGAATGGTCACTAAATGAATTGCTGTAAGTTGATGACTACCTGTATTGTCAATTACAGACACAATGAAGGGTAAACTGATTAGCTTCAGTCCAGAGAGCCTCAATCATTCCAGGCTTCATGGTGTATCTACTTCTATACCACTGGGTGCAGTTCAAAGAATTTTGTTTATCAGTTCCTTGAATGGCATGGAAAAATTATTTTTCCAATAAAAAATTCATTTTAACTTGTCTTATACTAAGTACTATCTAGAGCAGGGCAGTTTTGTTAATTTTGGTGTTCCTTAAAGTTACATAACAGTTCTGTGTCTTTATTTTCAAATCTCAAATGCTCAGTTGAAAGTTCTGTCCAAAAAAGGGCAAAAACTTCTGTCAGGAGACAGACTGAACCTATGGCACATTTCTTTAAAGTTGGAGGCTGCACAATAAACTGTTGTTTACTTCCATTGACTGTAAAATGAAATAATGCTTGTTATCCTTTGGAATATCTAGAAGCGTCAAACAAAATAGGTCAAGGCACGAAGTCCAAACTGATTTGACAGAAAGCAGCGCTGATGAGAGATGGGAGATTATGAGCACGGTGCTCATTTGAAACCCTGACTTGACTGCCTCTCACTTCTGCTTAGCTATCAATGCCCAAAGTTACACATTTCCGTCATAATTTTTATGACGTTTCCATGGCTGAATGCAAAAAAACCCGGCACTGCAAAACTATGCAATGGAAGAAATATATCAAAAAGCATCATTTCTTAACGTTGCTTTCCTAATTAACATTAACCTCAACATTTTGCACATTGGTTCAAATATATCTTAAGAGTGGTTACTTCCCCCTCCATCACTATGCATACATCCCTCTTTCAGACCCCACATCTACTACAGTAAACTATTAGTGCAACAGCATGTTCGGCAAAACAGTTCATTGCATGGATTGTATGAAACAGTTTTTTTGGTTGTTCTGGCTTTGGTTTTTCAATATAAATTTTTTTAGAGATGAACTTATTCACCCTGCTTCAGTCTAGCACAATATTCTTCCAAGGTAAGTTTTAACTGTCTTTCATATTCGTTCTTGGTTCAGGAAGAAACTGCAATATTTTTCTCTCAAGACTCTAGAAAATAGAAGGAAAAACAAAGCATTAAAGATTCTCTTTTTCATTGTATAAATAATTGAATCTTTTGGTTTTCTAAAAAAAGATGTCGGAAATTAACTTTCCTGTACTGAGATTGTGTTATGAGTTAATATGATTGTGTTACAATCAATCAAAACAAACTTTTAACTATTCCAGCTGTTAATTTTTACATATTTATTTGTCATATTCATATACCACTTATTTTTAAAATTATATATAACATTTTGTTTGAGAAAAATATTTTTTCTTGTTTCATACAATTCCACAATAATGTCGCAAAAACTGAACAAATACCAAGTTCAAAGAATAAATGTAAATGTATGGATAGAACCATTTTATTTCTAATGATGCAGGAAATATGGATAATATTGATTTAATTATTTGTTCCTTATTCCATTCATCAAATTTGTATGGCTGCCCACCTGCCAAAAAAGAACTTTGATACTGTACAATGTTTAATTAAAAAACAAATATGTAAAAACAGTCATTATTAAAAGTATAAAAAGCACATGAACAAAGAAAGGATGATATTAATTGCAGTAAGCAAGCCTTTGTAAGATTTTATAGTATTCTTCAAATATCTGAGAGAATATCACACAAAAGAAAGTCAACATTTGTTTTCTATCACTCCAAAGAATGAGACACCCAGAAAAATGAGTTGAAATTGCTGGAAAGCAATTTCTGATTAAATGTTAGTAATGTATTCAGCAGATAGAGCTGTCTGAATGGAAAACCTATCATCTGGAGAGCTAGTGGACTCTCCTTTGTTGAATGTAATTATGCAGCAGTTGGACAGCCATTTGTCAGGAAGAGTTCAGTTGAGATTTAAGCATGGAGTCTTCAGACTGTGGTCTTACACAGTCCTTTCCAATGTTATGATTCTATGATCAACACATTGTTGCAAAATAAAGTTCTGTTCTGTTTGTTTACAATGTGTATGTTGGTTGCTCTGCACCTTCCCCGAAATGTAGGATTGACATTGCTAACAACCCCCTAACAAGAACACCTGACAGTTTAATTCTGCTTCACCTACTTAGTGTTTTTGTTCATCACAAAGTACATATTATAGCTAAGAATGTCCAAAGCTGCTTTTGCATGTGTCAGTTGTAATACTTTGTGCCTTATTATGTTTTAGTGAGCACACACCCTTTTTGAAGGGCAGATACATAACACGGTGAAGATCAGTCACTTCTGCGGGATTTTGGAAGATAAACTGAGTATCTGGAACTTGCGTAGTATTGGAACAGGTGGAGAGCCATTGCTCTCTCTTACTACTTCCTAATATATCAGAGGTGGACTTCTCTCCCCATAGTTCTGCATCTGATATAATCAGGAAGATGCGGGACCTGCCAGATTTAGTTGTACATCCTGCTCCGGAGCATAAATATGGAATATATCTTTTGATAAATCTCCTCACAGACTCATAAATAAATAAGTAGGTTTCACTTTATAACCTTACATTTTGTGTTTGTTTGTAATAAGACAAATACATAAAAGCCATGGAGTAGAAAAAAATAGTATTAACTCCTTTGCAAACAAACACTTCATGTGCAATGCAAAGTTGTTAAAATTAACAGCTGTTTTGTCACTGACTTTAAATGGTTCTGAGAATCTTTTTAAAATAAGTTATATTAAACTTAAGAGAAAAGCATATATTTGCTGCTAAAATAGTTGCTGTAATTATCTGGAAAATACAGCCTATATTTTTATTTTGCCCTTTTCTTATTTTATCAAGGAGCTTTGAAGCAAAGTTTAAATACAGAACATTCTTGAAAAAGGGACTCGTAGCATTTCTATAAGCCACTCACCTGATGCTGTGTTATAGCTTGAACATTCAAAACAACCCTTTTACTTGTTCTGTATCAGGGTCCAGGTCAATATCATAGAAGCAAGGCCTTGTAGGCAATCCAGGCATAGTGGTCATCTAAGGGATCAAAGAACCAGGAGTTACACTTCAACATTTGTAATCTGGAAACCTCTCTGCGCACAGATAGGATGAAGTAGAAGACCACAATATTCTTTATGGCCCATAGAAAAGAACTAACCCAGTTCTACTCCAGTTCCTTTTGCTAAGCCAAATCCCTTTAACAATTGCAAAGAATTTCTGGGAAAGGAAATATAAGGCTATAATATCCCAAACTTTATGGGACTAAGCTTATAAAAAGTTCTGTGTTCTAAGAGATACAAAGCAAAGGAATGCATATGGAATGTAAATAGTTAACTACAGTGGATTGAAAGCATAAACTTTATAAATGCCAAACTTTATGTATATCTAGTTTGCATCTGAAAGAAGTCTGTTATGACCAGCTTATTTCTTTTTATTTTTAGGACCCATTTAGTAGTAAAAGCATTTCCAAAATTATGGCTGTTATCGATTACAGAAATAATTTGACATGAATCATACTGCTGCAATATACTGAATAATTAATTGAAAATAATTTTAGCCTGGATATGACAAAGATTGGGTGGATATTTTTGTAGCCAATAAAGAGGGAATGCAAGTGAAGCATCTGACTTCATACTTTGTTGGGTACAAATTCTAAATATGTTTCTAAAGAGGCAGTCCTTGATTAACAACAACAATCGGTGACCATTTGAAGTGACAACAGGTCTGAACGAATGGTATTTATGACTTCTGCCCAAAGTTATGGCATTTGCAGTGCCCCATGGTCATGTGATCAAAATGTGGGTACTTGATAACCAGCCCAGACTGCAGCATGTGCTTCAGCTTCCCCTATCTGCCTATCTCCCCACCCTACCTCTGCCATTTTGCCACCCTGAACCTGCTCTAGCTGACAGTGGCAAGTGTAGCAAGACAGTGGAGTCTTGTCTGATGAAGGGAGCTTGCCAGGCCTGGCTAGGGAGGAAGCAGCAGGATGAAGACAGAAGATTGAGCAGGGCAGGAGACACGAGGTTCTCACTTAATGACACTGCCCTTGCCTAGTATCTTTGGAACTACTGTTGCTAAGTAGTGCAGTCACATGATGTTTTGCCAAGCAACACCTTCACTTAGCAATGGAAATGGGGTTGTTAGACAAAGACTCCTGTATATAATATTCTACAGACTGAGGAGAGTGTTTGAACTGTTCCCACAAATCTGCAGGACAAATGTCCCTCTTCCCAAAGAGAGAAAGAAAGACAGGTCTTCATCATAAACCCAAAGAAAAAAGATCACCATAATAAAATATTGCATAAAATTTGTGGGGAAGAATAAGATTCCCAGTACAAAAATGCACTCAGCAAGTTTGGATCTGCACATTCTTTTCCCTTTCCATGATTCTTTTCTCCCTCTAAGCTTTCTTCCCCAGTATTCTTGTATTTCCATGAACTCAGTAACAACTAGGGGAAGCCTCATCAACTTCTAGTTTTCTCTCCTCAAAATCTTCCTTCTGATTCTTAATGAAGAAAGAAAACCTTATTTGCATGCTATTCTAGATATATTGCTTTACGTAAAGCTAAATACATACAAAAATTATACAGAGACTATGCAGCTTGCATCTTAATATGACCTTAAACGAATTAGCTATAGGCAGCTAATTAAAAGAAATGCCAGCATCCGTCTTGATGTAATTAAAACAAGCTGATTATAGCCTATGAAAAAACAAGTGCCATGACAAAAGTTTATTGTAAATGTTCTTGTATCCTGGAAGGCTACTTTGACAACAAATATGAAAACAAACATCCCAACGATAGATAACAAGAACTAGGGTGCTTGAATTGATTGTATTGTTAAAAAGCAGAACCAATTATAAGGTACAGTACTTTTTCTCCAAATCAAACCTGCCCAAAATGTGTCATAGGCAGACCAAAGAGGAAAATTGCAATAATTAAATGAGCCAAGATATATTTTGCCAAGAAAATAACAATGCAGAAGGTTATCATCTCATTCTAATTAAACATGATGGCAAGAAATTCATAATTATATTTCCTCTGATTCTTAAAAAATGTTATTGTCATCATGAACTCAAATACTAGGAAAAGGAGGCACAAATCCTTTCCCCTGTATGACATTTTCTGAATCTGAATTCCTCATCCAAGTGTTATGAAGCCTCTACAGAAAACATCAATTTGGGATGTCCAATTGTAAATCATTTTGTGGAAATTCACATAAACATAACAGAGAAGTGATAGTTTAATCAATCTATGGAGGGAAAGGTTGTAGGAAGGGCTAATAGAGCTAATATTTAGAAATATTTATGTCTTCCTGACAGGAAGACAAAAATCATAACAAAACATATTATTATCTGAGAAACTTATGAAAACAGAGGAAGGTTTGTGACATTATTCATTACAATTTCCCAAACTGGAAACAGCTCATCCAATTGACCAGTTGATTTCATAAACTGCCTTATTCAGCAACTTGTAGATATAATTCTTTATTGGCCAAGTATGATTGGAATCACAAGGAATTTGTCTCTGGTGCATAAGTGTACATACAAGCAACAAAGTGCTAAGTCATAGATCATACGACACAATAAATCATAAGATACAACAAAAATTGATACATCACATATATACCAACCAATAGGAGAAGGTAGTAGGAAAGGTGAGAAGGATGAAAAGATGGCAAGGATAATGTAGCAATACAGCCATTTACTTGGGTAAGCATCTTTAGGAAGAAGACAGCGCTGTAGGAGTTAGGTATTTAGCAGAGGGATGGCATGGGGGAAGAAACTATCTTTGTGTCTAGTTATTTTGGCACAGAATGCCCTATAGGAGGGTCTTGAGGGAAGAAGTTGAAACTGTTACCAACCAGGGTTAGGTAGACAAGCTAAACAGAATGTGCAGCGTTAGT
>BLBF01000063.1:6427664-6457643 GCA_015471245.1 Laticauda colubrina
GGATATTCAGTTAGCAAAGTCCATGTAGAATATCCTATTGTCAGTTCACATAAATCAGTCCGTTGTTGTCTCTCCCGTTCGAGCAATGCAGTATTGCTTCCAAGCAGTAATCAGGGATCATCAAAGCCAGAGAGAGAGCGAGCAAGCTGTAGCCTTGCTACTTTTATATGGTTTTCATAACCACACCCACAGTTGCTATTTTACAGTTAAAGCTGCATACACTAACTATGATTCATAGTTAGTATTTCACCTAAAACAGTTAGGGTGAACAATGTTATCCCTAACAGAAACAGTTTATATCCAGAATGTGAGGGGTCTGTAGATATTTTCTCAGCCCTTGTTCTGATTCATGCAGTATGCAGGTCCTCAGTGGAAGGTCGGCTGGTTGCAACTGTTTTTTTTTTTTTCCCCTGCAGTCCTAACTATCTGTTGAATTCTGTGCCTTTCCTGTTTGGTTGTTGTGCCAAACCAAACAGATATAGAGGTACAAATGACAGACTCAATAATTCCTCTGTAGAACTGTATTATTAGCAGATCCTTAGGCAATCTGAGCTTTCTGAGTTGACGCTGGGAGAACATTCTTTGTTGTGCCTTTTTAATGATGGTTCTAATGTTAGGTATTCATTTCAAGTCCTGGGAGATTATAGAACCCAGAAACTTGAAAGTCTCTACTGTTGATACTGTGTTGTGTAATATTGTAAGAGGTGGTAGAATAGGAGGGCTTCTCCTAAAATCTACTATAATCCCTACAGTTTTAAAAGTGTTCAGCTCCAGATTATCCCAGCTGCTGTATGCAGACACATCACCATCTCAAATGAGACCAATGACTGTTGTGTCATCTGCAAACTTCAGATATAAGACATTACCCTTCTGAAAAATGTAAAGGCAGTGAAAATATTTTAAAAGCAGAAATAAGACAACTACTGAGGGGAGGGCTTCTTTCAGACATCAAATGATTGTTTGATCTGTTCTGGATAGAGAAATGCTCTCCAAAAAGGAGGTGGTTCACAATGTGTGGGTCTTTCTGGACTCACAATTCCCAATAAGTCAAGAGGTAGTCTGTGGCCAGAAAAATATTTGCCCAGCCTTGGCTGGTCTATAAGTTATGGCCATTCCTAGAGCAAAGAGGCATTGGTTGACTACTGTAATTCACTCCACCTGGATCTGCTTCTGAAGACCACTCATAAACAGCAGTTGATATTGAATATGGTGGCCCATCTACTAAATGTCTCAATACACCCACATAGCATTTGTTTTTCTTGGGCCTAAAACAAATATTTTTAAACTGCAGCAATCAAAGTACCTAAGGAACTGTGGTCACAGTTACACATAAATAGTTTGCAACTTATTTCTTTTTAAATTAACACAGAAAAGTAGAATTATACCAATGCTTGTGAAAGTGCCCAGGTTATCCCACTGAACAATATCTACAAAGAGGACAGGGTTTATTAAGAACTGGGAAAGATTGTACAAGGATGTAGTGCTTCTTTTAGTAGATATTTTATTCGTGTTTGGCCTTAGGGCTGCAATAGATTTGATGTGATTTGATGCCTAGAGGGAGCAAGATGGAGTTAGCTTGGAGACCAATTAACATTCTAAACTTTGTAATAAGAACAAATTTTGGGTAGCAATAGTCTTTTCAAAAATAAATGAAATAATTATATTTTGTTTCAAGGGCGTAATTGCTGACTATCCATATATACGTTAGTATCTCAAAGATGGTTTAGGATCACACTAAATAAAATTTAGAGATGAACAAGTTTATGAAAATATATTTTATATTTACATAAATATGAGAATTAAAATGTAATTACTACTACAATTTTAAATGTTTGTTAATATGGCATTTAAAAAAAGATATTACTCTATTGATAATTTGATTTTTTTAAATTAAAAGCAATGCTAATATTAAACACACACATGCATTATTTTCCTATTTACCCATAACTAGAAAAAAATATATTCATTTTACTTCCTCTTTATGTGCTGCTACTTGTTTATAACATCATGTGAATGATAAGGCCGCACATACAGAATTAAGACTGGCTCCCATTCAAATTAGGCAATCTCTCTTGAATACAGACAAGAACATTTTATTCTCTCAGAGAAGAAAATGTATCTGTTCTTTAAACAATATAATCAACAATTGAAATCAGGACAGTATTTATGAAGTTTAAATATTCCAAACAACATTATAAAATATTATCTTCAACATGGCAGGAATTTTCAAACTTCAACATCAAAATTCACCAATAAGGCACAAAATAATCAAGCCATTCCATAGACAGAAAATATTCATCCACAGTGTTAAGTATAGGAGCTTGGAACCAAGAACAAAATTCTGCATACTTTCATTATCTCACAATGCCTTCAAGTCTATCTATCATATATGGCCCCAAGAAAAACCAGAGACTTCATGAAAATATTTGTATGTATATAGATTTAAAATACTGGGCAGATGTACTTATTATTGTTACACTGAATTTTTCTATTCTTCTACTCTAGGTTTTACAGTTGTCTACATCCACAAGCTCTATAGGAAGTCTTTGGCTTATAATGGCAATTGGGACCAGAATTTCTACTGCTAAGTGATATAGTTGGAAAACATGACATCTTCTGACTGTGAAGCAAGGACTTCACCTGACCCTGATTTATGAGTTCCAGGTGGTTTACCTGGTGGTTTACCTTGTGAGAAGTCAGCAGGGAATGTCAGAAATCACAATCACATGATTGCAGGGATGCCAGAACTTTGAGGATCAGTAGTAAATGCCATTTATATAGCAGCATTAAAATTGCAAATAATTTTTCCAGTGTTGGAAATGCAGGTTAGGCAAGCTTCTCCTCTCCTTTTATAACATCCAAGAACATACATACATATTATATGGCTGTCCATCTACAACGATGACTCATAGAAAGATTAAAATCATACTATGATCCATGATATCCAAGATAAACAATAAAGCCTAATTATGAAAACCACATCATCAGCAGAGTTTTCCTAACTCTTTGGCCCCAAAGCCTAGGGAAACAGATTTTCAAAGCCCTGTGAAAAACTAACTGGTAAAAATTTCCAACACTTGGAATAAAAATTGATGGAGAGAGTCTTCTTCCCCCTACAACTAGCAGAAAATTGCAACATTCCCAATGAAGATATCAGATTTCCATTCAGAAAAGTCTCTTGCTTAATCCAAGCCACTCTTCACATATTACTGGAGTGTTTTACAGCAGGGCTGTCAAACGTGTGACCTGCAGGCCAGATGCGTCATGCATTGGTCACATCCATGCTCGGGTAAGCAAAGGGGAAAAAAGTCATAATGTGACAACGTGAGTTTAACACCCCTGTTTTACAGAAATACTGCAATTAATTCAACAGCACTTGAAAAGTAGATCACCAAATGAAAGGCTGACTAATTTGCACAAGAATTAACTTGAAACAAAAGAGGTTTCTGTAGATCTAATATTCTGAATATGTGGCTTCCTAATACACAAAATTCCACATAGACATAAACAGGTCTTGCCAAAAGTCGCAAGAATTAGAGTTGTGACTATTTAATTCTTGTCTTACCATTTTCCTCTGAGGCAAATATCCTTATAGTATGCTAATATGGTTGCAAACTCAGGGATAACCTCAGACATTTTGCAGCCTGAAGCAAACAGAAAATGGCATTTCCATCTACAAGGCATTGATCGGATTACTTCAGGAGATATCCAATAAAGTGTGTGCCATACCACAATAAAACATGTGCCATAAAGTGTGTGCCATCCCTATTTTTCAAATGTAAGGAATAGCCTGAAGTGTCAGTAAGAATAATTTAGGAAATGATCAGCTAAAATAAACACTTTACTTAATAGTACCACCAATCTAGGATCACTACAGATTGGTTGCAAAAAATACTAATAACCAGTAGAAAATGGTAGAAAATGATGGATTTTATTTATATATTTTTCTTACCACCTTCTAGTTTTTGAATTTTTGCAATTCTACCACATTTCCATACTAATTGCACCATTGAGATTTGATGTCCTCTCCTGTATTTGCATTAATAGCATCCATCTAAATATTTCATCTCTTATGCACTTTCACTGCAGAAAACATTTCCATTAATGGACTGTCTTAAATTGTCCACTAATTTTGGGCATATAAAGAAACTGACATGTATAAAAGCAAACCAACCCCTGATAGTTTCTACATGCTATTGTAGTAAAACATTCCCTTAATTTGTCTTTGTTTTCATTAAATCCTTTCACAATGTTTTATGACTAATAAAAGAGTAATGTATACCATGACATAATTTATAACAACTTTATATATATTTAAGACATGCATAATTCAAATAGCATATTTTTAAGCATTTATTTAAATGCAAAAATATACATATTCTCTATGTAAAAGCAGCCCAGGACAATGAAATGTAAAATCATTTTAATTTTTCCTTCTTTTAATGAGAAAAATGTAGAGAAATGTGTTCCTATTTTCCTATTTTCCTGAATGACAGCATTTGATTCTAACCTGAAAAGTATAGCTTTCCATAGTTTTTCCATGGGAGATGGTCGTATATTTCCTTAGGTCAACATACAATCTATTTACTTCACCTTACTCAATAGATACTTTAGCTATAAGCTCCTGCACAATGGAGAGGTAGATCGAAAGTAAACAATTTACTTGGACAGCTATGTAATGCATATCTATACTGTGTTTGCAATCAGAGCTTTCTTCTAAAATTTGGTTAAATGAAAGCTAATAAAAATAAACTAACTTAAACTTCATCAAGATCATCCAGTGGAATGGAATATTCAGTAGAATACAGTTAAGCCGAAGTGAAAAATTGCTCTTAAATTATTGGTACTATTTTACCGATAGCCCTTTTATATGCATTGTGTAATAATTTAAGACTATTGCACATTCACTGTGAGCTTTGCATTTTTGTGGTTTTATATGTGGAATTTAATATTTATAATTGTTAATATTGTAAATTCTCTGTCTCTGTGGTAGTGTACACACCCACAAGATACCGCAGAACTCAAACATGCTTCTGTTTCAGTAATTTTCTTGGAAGGCATTTATTCTTAAATCCCACCTCATCCTTACCATTCTCTTACTCAGCTATTTTAGTTTCTCTCTCCCTAGTCCATTTTTTAAAAGCATATCCAGAGGTGGTATTCAGCAGGTTTTGACCAGTTCTAGAGAACTGGCAGTGGAAATTTTGAGTAGTTTGGAGAACCGGTGTTAACTTTAGCCCAGGAGTGGGGAAAGAATGGAGATTTTACAGTATACTTCTCCTGCCATGCCCACCAAGCCACACCCACTAAGCCATGCCACACCCACAGAACCGATAGTAAAAACTTTTGAATCCCACCACTGATCATATCCAAAATTGGGCAAAATTCACTATTTTCTATTTCAGGGGAATTAAAATCAACTGGGTAATTTAAATATAATATTTAGCATATTTATGCATATGCTGTCAACATTCAATGAGCTGTGTGTTTCAAGATTAATCATCATAACCTAAATATCTTACAATTAGATCTGCTGTGCTCATTCCCTGTCAGTAGATATATTCCTTATTCATTTCTAATATAATCATGATTCTGTGTTCTGTTTTGTTTCCCTAAACAGATGAGCATGATGACTTATGTGGGTAGGGCACTGGGCTGATGATAGACAGGCTCCCATTTGAGACCCGGTTGCTGCCACGTGGGGTGGGGGGTGGGAGGAGCTCCCATAACTAATTCCAGCACCTGCTGACCAGCAGTTTGAAAGCAGGCAACTGTGAATAAATAAGATGGGTTATCACTTTGGTGGACAACTTAATGGGAATATGAAAGGAGCCCCCAATTAGGAATCCTCTGGGCAATGGTGATGTCACTGGTTGATCCTTTTAACACAAAAGTGCTTCAATGCTTCTGATATGAAAGTTTAATATAGCATCCCTAAACAGATTTTGCTGAATTCTAATTATTTTCTGAATAGTTTACTTAGTTAATTAGTTAATAATTAGTTTCTGAATAAGCTTAATTGCAGTTTCTGAATTCTAATTATGTAGCTGTCTTCATTTTCATAATAAAGTTAGTAAGTATGTCAAAAAACTAAGGGAAATATTTTACATTTCAATATACCTTTGATAAATAAACAGGAACAATCAATAATCAATAGCCAACTAACATTGTTGAATGTATGCTGGAGTTTAAGACTAATTGGAGACCCCAAAGCCTTCCATTATTTTCTGTGTTATTATTCACAAACACATCTACTATATATGCAAATCTTTAAAAAAAGCCAACAGATTTGTGAGGATGATGTTGTCTCTACATTCTGAATCTTTAACTAAACATGGTTCTTTATCACTGGAAAGACCAAGAAAGATGCAAGTAGAATTTGTTTAGGTATATTGGCTTTGAAGAGTAGAGGAAGAAATTAATGGAGTAAGATACCATAAAGATATGTTAGACCTATAAAGCTGTCTCTATGAGCTACTAATTATTGGTACAAGGAATAAATTAACATTCTAACCCATGATTTAAAATTTTTAAATAAAATTTTATTTAAAATAAATCATTTATCAAGGTTGTAAAGAAATGTCTCAAAATGTGTTTTTATTTTTCTAATAAATCAGACAATGTAATAGGATGACATATTGTTCATTGATAAGAATGAACAAATCAAATAGCAAAAACTGCTAGAAAGTCAGTGCTTGTGTTAATTTATCATTAGGGCAATCCAGATGCTTTCTGTATTTTTTAATAAGCTTTAAAATATTTAATTAAATATTTAATTAAGCATATTTAAAATATGCTTCAAAGTACTCACCCTGTTGTTCAGACATATATGAAAAGTGTGTGAATATTTTTAGTATTTGAAAGAATGAATGAATGAATTCATTATTGGCCAAGTATGATTAGACACACAAGGAATTTATCTTGGTGCATATGCTCTCAGTGTACATAAAAAGAAAAGATACATTCGTCATGAATCATAAGGTCCAATTTAATGTAATTTTTAAGCTTTTATATACTGTTTCCGATATTTTGAACACTATTTTTCTTTTCTTTATAAGTTAAACAGCGGAGAAAGGTTTTTTAACTCTCATTAACCTTTGGAAGGACTTTCAAAGGCCATATGTAATTGATTCCAGGCAGCGGTAATTCTAATGGGTAATTTGTAGACCCTGGACAAATGGCTTATTGGTGGTAGAGTTTCAGAATGACCCTACTTTATGATTCAGGTTGTGAAGAATCAAAGTAGAATTTGCCTTTCTCTCCTATTCTTCCCTGTTTCCTGTTTTACAATTGCTTCTACATTCTGCATGTGTTTGGGGGGAAGAAATCTTTTTGCCAGTTATAATTAAACAAATAAATTATCTAAATATGTACAGTTTTGCATTAAAACTCACTAAAACACGAGCACTATGGTTCCCATAGGGATAACTCAAAGTTTACTTATACTGAGTTAATGCTAATGACTTGTGTTTCTCATAAAGACAATTACACAGTTTTAAAGTGAAAATAATAAAATGAGCAACTATAACTTTACACGTGCTTAGACAACCATATCATGTATAATATGATATATACAGATATTCCTTGGCTAACAACAGTAACTGAGACTGCAGTTTCCATTGCTAAGGGGTGAGGCAGTAAAGGATGACATCACACAAGTGCATTGTTTAGTGATGGTAATCTTGGCACTCCTTGTTGCCATTGTTAAGCAAGGATTGGTTGGAGAGATGGCATGAGTACAGTGGGGCCAGGGTTGGTGCTACTAGATGAGGTAGAGTGAGAGCAATTTATTGGACTAATTTGTGACCTGACCTGCCATCTTCCCCATTGATTTTGCTTTTGGGAAGTTGCAAATGGTGATTACATGACCACACAATATTACAATTATCCTGAGTGCAAGCTGGTTGCCAGGCACCCAGATCACAATCACATGAACACAGGGATACTGAGATGGCCAGAATTTTATGGACCAGTTGTAAGTTTAGCGCTTTTGCAACTTCAAATGGCAGCTGGACAAGTGGTTGTTAATCAAGAACTTCCTGTAAAATTTAAGTAAGAAACAACCAAAACCAAACCAAAATACTTTTACATGACATCCATCCACCAATCACAGTAATATTTTTAAAAATAAGAAATAACCACAGTTAAAATTATACACAAGGAATCCATATACTGAGAAACACAATAAAAATAAAACTTACGCAGAGTTTGAAACCCATCTATCATGTACCAGTACTAATAAGAATGATAGCAAAACAGCCCTACTGCCATTCTGAGTCCCATCAGTATATTTACTTTGTAAGTAAATCTCCAAATCCTTTTTAAATGATGTGTTGCAAGAAACAGAATTCCATAATTGAGGAATCAGTTCCTGAAATGCATGCAGATGCGTTGGAGTAACTTATGAAAAGAGAAGGGAACACCACCTACCCCCAGTTCTATAGATTACATTGGATACAAAAGCTTATACCAAGATAGGCACTGGGACTGGTGGTGGGAAATAACTATGACAATTTGCCATGGCCAACTCGCCATAGCCAACTTGCTTCAGGACAATTCTCTGCAGGCCAAGAGTTTCACTAATATCAAATAGTGGAACAGAATCATTAAATAAAAGGATGCAAAAGGAAAGTGTGAAATGTAAATGGCAAAAAATAAAAAAAAAATGTTTATTTTAAATAATTAAATAGAATTGTTAAATTGTCCTGCAGCAAGTTGACCATGGCGAATTGTCCTGCAGCAAATTGGCTGTGATGAGTTGGCTGCGACGATTTGTTCCATTCCAACTTAAACATCAGAATGAGAAGTTTCCTCAACAAAAAACCAATAAAAAGCCCTGCAATGAGAAGAAAGATGGAAAAAAGGAGGCCCAGTGCAACACATGTTGCAATGTTCTGAATTCTGAAATCCCTAATCCATTTTCACACCCACCCACCCACTACCCATTGGATTGTGTATCTTCAAATGTGTCAGCCTGGAAATATTGTAATGGGGTGGGAAGCTAGTCAGCACTGAGTCCTATACTTTGTTTTAACAGCATTTATCCATATGCTGTCCCTAGCTGCCAATATTTCAAACACATGTCCCTCCTTTTTGTACAAAAAAAGGAAGACTGGATTGATGAAAATGAAGATCCTGATTATACACGTGGTGTTTAGATGCTTTTTTATTTTGATCTCACATATTTCTGTGGTGAATGGCACATGCTTGAGACCAAAATTAATGTCATCCACTGCACTCAGGTCTCAAAGCAATTGAATAAACTGCCTAATCTCAATTTAAATCAAAATTATGACGTTGCCTAAATATTTTTGAAAACATCATATGGTGGTTTCATAGTAGTTAGTGCATTAACTGTACAAAATAGAAATATCTATTTTTAAAAAGAGAAAACTGTGGAAATTCAATCTATGTTGCAGAACATGAATTTGGCACTCTACAATAACATTTTTCTTCCTATAGCCTGCAAATTGTGAAAGAGATGTTCTAAACAGGAGCTATTTGGCTTGCATTCTTAAAAACAGTATCAAAACATTCTCTAAAAAAAAAATACTTTTAGAAGTTTGACAAACACACCTGAGAGTTGCAAAAGACATCAACTTATCTCATAATGATCCTCACACAGTGGTTCTTAACCGTTTTGAAAGAATTGCCCCCTTGAGCCATTGAGGAAGTTATCATTGCCCCTCTCCCCCAACATAACCTCTCAATCACAACATAGGGAAATAATTCTTCAATTTATGCAAACACATTTTTTGTTTTCTTTAAAATTGTCATCAGGACATATTGATGCAAATAATTTATTTCCAGTCTTTTCCCCATATCTCAACTGTGTGAAAAATTCTGATGCCACCCATCACTTTACTCCCAAACTTCATGATACATGTATTTCATTATTATCTTATTTATTCAAGACACTTAAATGATCACTGAAAACAAAATTCAATTGCAAGAAAATGAAATGCCCGAAAAAAACAATAACATTTAATGATTTAATTACAAGTGAATTTTAAGATGCAAAAAGAAATATAAAAAGGGCATAAGAACAAACCGCAATGCAGGAACTAAGAATTTCAAGACGAAAACTCTGAAACTAAATTAAGATTAGAGGAAAATAAATATTCATGCACACTGTAAAAAGGGTTAAAAAGACACAAAGAAAATTTTTACAGAAGGAAAGCAACAAAAATCAGAGTGACAAATTTAATGAGTAGAGTGATAGAGGCTGCTGCGCAACGCACATGAAGATGTGCGATGCGTATTCACATATGTATGGCATTCTGTACTGAAGCTAGCTGGAGGAACATTTTAAAACACAGTTCAATCCACTAATAGCGAGGGATCTGATGTTTTTGTACGACAGATATACAGTGGTTCACTGTACGAAAAAAAGTATCAAAAGTGTCCCCAAAACTTCTTGCTCCATCACCCCCATATCACCCTCCTTTCATTCCTTCGCCCCCGTGTTGCCCCTTTTTGTTCCATCGCCCCCATGAAAAATGAAATCACCCCCTTGGAGGCAATATTGCCCAGGTTAAGAACCACTGATCCTAACAGATAATTCTGAGAAGATTCAGAACCACCCAGCTGGTAAGCAAATTTGAGATTCATGTTGGAGTGCCACCATGTGGAAACAAAAGTTTGCAAGATGTGTTTGGAATATTTCAATTAGCCATGAGGATAGTTTTTGCAGAGTGAAGAATGGAGAACCAAATGTATTACTATTAATCAGAAGATAACAAATATTGCTGCTGGAAGTTTAGGAAAGCTTTACACATATACACTAAAACCAGAATGATAATGCAAGTTGCAACAGCATTTGGTAGACTGATTTTGGGTAGATTCACCTTCATGTACTTCTGCATAATGAATCCACTAAATTTAGGCAGATCATCTAACTACATCCAATACTATTGCTATTATCTTCCTGAATTTCACCTCATGAATCCAGCTCAGAGAGATATCTGTGCTCCAATCACAAGGAAGAAGTTCCTTTATGGAGTTGGACATCTATTAGAATCTCTTTGGGTGGGGGAGAATACATTTTCTTTGTAGCATTTGCTAATGCAAAAAAATGAAGAAAAAATACTAAACATTTTAATAAGAAACAATTACATTCCCAAGGGCATCAAAACAAGTTGCAATTTTGAGGCTGAGGGAGGCAAACACAATTCTCTCTCCTCCATTGTATAGACAATAGAGTAAATACTTTCAGATAGGGGAAAGAAAGCAATCTTTTGGAGAATGAAGGCTCCTTCCCTTATGCCTTTGTGGATACCAATCTGCAAAAGAAAATGGTTGCTTCCATTGCTCAGAGAATATGAAATCCACAATTACTAAATGGAATATTTAAAGAAAAAATAAAAAAAGAAAAGAAAATGATTACAAATCACCCAACAAGAAAATGCATATCAGTCATGTCTCTGGACTCAAGTTATTTCATCACAGTGGAATTAGATTAGAACATCTATCATATAATTATGTGGAATATATGCTTGGTTTGAACATCTAATTTTCTTAAGCATTTATTTTTTTTTAGATAATTCACTTTTTAACTTGCATCTTCAAACTCCTTTCTTATATTTTTTCTTTGAGTTAACTCAATAAAAACAAATATGGCTGACTAATCATGAAGAGAGACGCTCAAGGGGAAGGAAGCGTTCCCATCTGCTCAAGGCGTGCCAAACATTCCTAGCAATGGATTAGATAAAGAGAGTAAGCTGACAGTTTTCCTGGCAGGCAGAGAAAAGAGAACAAAGAGTAAGATATGATCAGAAAAAGCAGAAAGACCACAGAGTTTTATGAAAGCTTGTAATGATTCAGCCACTCTTTCTACCAGAGACTACCTAAAATGAAAAACTTTAATATGAAAGCAAAATAGTATGCCCATCCAATTTGCCCCTTGCCTTTGTCGTCTCATTAATCTTAATTGGTTAATGTAGCTGGCTGGGATTTAAAGAGACAACTCGATCCATCCTTAAAATGTATTGATTACATCATGTTCTGTCTCCAATATACTTGTCCTGTAATTTACTCGTCCTTAATGATCTCACTGAAATCAATGTCATGACTGAAATGAATTCATAATTTCTCATTCTGCATTATATGAGAAGTATTGGAAGGGAAATGTTCTATCAGAGAATAAAGAAAAACAAAAGAAGATTGTGGCAGACAGGTGTCCTACTTGTCCTGAATTTCTTTTTCCAAAAATGTAAAAGTATTTTACATAGAAATACTCTTAAAATGAAAGCTATTGAATGAAGATAGTGCATTCCTTTTCTTTTGTTATCATTTATATTCTTCAAGTTTTCTGTTTTCTATTGTAATCTGTGAATGAGACTTTGCAACAAAAACTATATCTCAGATTCAATTTTTAAAAAAGTATCTCCCAATTTCCTTCTTAGGTTCCTATCATTCTTGCAAGAGATCCATACAATGAGTATAAAGATGCTTAAAAATATACTGAGCTATGAAAGCCTGAAGTGATTTATATCTCTACTTACAAGATCATGAATTATATTCTGAATACCTTTTCTGTTACTTTTCCTGATACAGCTAAGTTCTGGACAATTTAAGAAGCCAACATTTGATAAATTTGAAAGAACAGGCAAATAATTTTATCAAGTTTTGCCCGTGCACTTAAAAAAAAATCTAACAGTGATTCTAGAAAAAAGATTAACCCCTTGGAGATTCCTGTCATTCTTTAGATATGGTGAAATACAGAAGCTGTATTTTTTCTACAATTATTTATTAATGTAATATTTTCTTGCAATGCAGTTTCATGGAACAATACATAGATGCCATTGAGTGGAGGAAAAGCAACCAACAGCTTTTCAGCTGTTTCATAGTTCCATAGTTCCATTTTCCTTTAAACTTTATCCTATATATTTCTGGCCTCTAAAAAGACACATTCCATTCTTTACGTCAAACTTATCAAAATTAAACTATTTCCAGCTGCCAAAATAGCTATAAGGGAAAATGTTATTATATCATATTATATAGTGCTGTTACCAAGCTGAAGATTTTTCCCTTATCCATATGTAGTACAGTAGATGTGGCAATTATAATAGTAAACATATATGCTTTCCTTGCACACTGTATAATTAAAGTCAATTGTCAGAATCAACTGAAATAAGGCAAGTATGCAAAGCAAGAAATAGTCTTGATCTATTAGTCTAAAAACAAATTATCTTCATAATCCAAAGATATTGATATACTGTATAGCCTGTTCTCGCTTGTGTTGATTCTGCTCTTGTGTTTGTGATTTATCTTGAACTACATTTTCACACATAAAAATGCTACTTGAATTGAAATTTTTCCCATTATTTTTTTTAATTTGTTCAAAGTATACAAACTAAAAATGACATAAAATTCCAAGGAAGAAAAAAGACTATATGTGGATTGAGTTTTGTTCAGCCCAAGGGTTTGTAACTTGTGTCCTGGGGGCTGTATACTGTCCCTGAGCAACCCATTTGCACCCGCAGTACCTCAACATCACACAGCTGAAATTCATCAATGAAATAGATGTTTTTCAGTCGCACCCTTAGGATCTTTTTCCATTCCAAATAAGATATGAATTGGAGTAAGTAGCCTCTCAAAAGAATCCATTTCTATTTTCATCCTTAACCACCATTCCACACCAAAACAATGTGAATTATTCTAGACTAGAACTGTGATTTATCTAGATGAATAGATCCAATGTTGCCTCAGGGTCAGGGTGGGATTCAAATTTCATTACTGCTGGTTCTTTGGACATGGCTCGGTGGGTGTGGCAGGGGAAGGATACTGCAAAATACCATTCCCTCCCCACCCCACTAACCTGCTTTCCAGCTCCGTTCTCCTGTGCAGGGCAACAAAAGAAGCCAATCAGCTGGGACTCAGGAGGCAGAGAATAGCTGGGGGCAAGGCCAGTCAGAGGTTGTATTTGTCGGTTCTCCAAACTACTCAGAATTTCCTCTACCGGTTCTCCAGAACTGGTCAGAACCTGCTGAATACCACCTCTCCTCAGGGTATTCTAAATTTAAAACTATCTACCATATCATGAATTGGCCACATCATACATGAAAATGAGCGTGTGTGTGTATACATACTCTATCTGTTTGTTCATCCATCCATCTGTCATCTATGTACAGCATGGGTGTCCGGGCTGGATGCGTCACGTGCTCCCTACCCCCACCCCCATTTTGGCAGAGGGGAAAAAAGTGATACGTCACATGATGACAACGTGTCCTCGTGAATTTGACACCCCTGATCTACAGAATCTCAAAAGTTTCAATATTGCTTCTGGAGTGTCACAAATTATCTCAGAATAAATGTGAAAAAGAATGACATGAAGATGGAGGTTGAAATTATAAGCCATGTGCACAATAGCTTTTATTTTACTATATTGTGACAGTGAGAAAGGGCACCTCTCCTGCTGCCTGCCAATCTTTTCTTCCCAAAATGACATGATGCAACTGAAAATGTTGTACCAGAACTTCTGCTGAACTGTTGGTGACCACACCTAATCCCACATGCAATCTGTGCCTTCACTGAAAGACCCTGGTTCAACAAATAAACTACTAGAAAGCAACAAGTAGTGAAGAATTCATTCTTCAAAAGCAGAACAGCCTACCTATAGCTTCACAAAAGAGAGAGGAAAAATCCTTCCTTCATTTATATCCAGCCTTGAAAAATTTCTTGGGTTATCAAATAGATTTTATAACAATGCTAAAATGGTTGATGCCTAAAGAGATCCAGAAAGCTGAGACTAGCATATGAATAAAAAGAGTTAAACTCTGCAAACAGGGAACAAGCAGCAATCCTAAACTGTTCATTTACAGAGGGGGGAAAACCCTCTTAATATTTATAGACTTTTTTCTGGAATGCCAAAGATCTTGTTGTGACTTAAATGTTCAGTCATCAACTTTCAGCTAAGGGTCAGAAAATATTTTAGGGAGTGTGAGTCAGCAAGACCAATAACCTTCAGCAATCCAAAATGTATGTGACTGTTAAAATAATGTACATTTTTAATGGAAACATTTTCTATTCAAAACAATATTAATTGGAAATTAACATTATGAACACAAGGCTGGTTTATCATTTTGTAAAGAAACAAACCAATAAAAAAACCTTGAAGCTTCACACTGGCTGCATAAGATTATGTTTATCTCAACTTTGTATAGAGGCAAAGAATGCAGCTCTGTATTGTCTCTAAATCATTGTTGTCCTTGGAGTAAGTCAAAGTGGAATTCCTCTGCATTGTGTCACACAGAACACTCTCACTAAAGCAGATTAACTAATATGTGGGAAAGTACAAAGCTGCAATAACTTTTGGGTGGGTCTGAATCTCTCACAAGCACAAGAGAATCCAATCATTCCCCACCCATGCATAACTCACTAGTGACCTCACCAACTTCCTAAACAAATTTAACAAGCCTTCCTGCCTGCTTGCCATATAACCGGGTCATCATGTCACAAGCCCACCTGTGAACATACAATTGTCAGAGTTACTGCAAGATGACCTAAAAACTATGCCAATGTTTGGGAAAAGCTGTGTGCAGTTTTTACCCCCTAAATAGACTTACATGTCACATAGGAATTTTATTGCAAAACAAATTATAAAACTGAGTTTCAAAATATTAGAAAGACTTTCATTTGTTTCTGACAGAAATGTTCAAAATCAATATATGAATATGGTTCTTCTTCTCCCAACAATCTAGCCTAGAAAAGGAAGTCTGAACACTAGACTTGTGTATCAATTTGAAAGGAGATCAGAGTTGACCAATTACTGACCAGTTTTAGACTGACCCCAAACCTGGAGGTCAAAAGGTAGGACTGAACCTCTACACCAGAAGTCTCCAAAATTGGCAACTTTAAGATTTGTGGACTTCAACTCTCAGAATTCTCTAGCCAGCTATGCTGTCTGAGGAATTCTGGGAGTTGAAGTCCACAAGTTTTAAAGTTGCCAAGTTTGTAGACCTCTGCTCTACACTATTGATGTTAACTTATGATTGGTCTGTTTTCACCCTGGCTGCTGTTTCTATATGTGTTCTATATTTGTTTTTCTATTTTTCTACTTTCCTTTTAAAATTTTCTTGTAATGGGTTTAGATCCCAAATTATTAATTTGAGATAGGTAACCATACATAATGAAATAACAAACAAGCAAACACATACATATACAGTTAGTCTTTTACTTACAAGAGTTTGCTTAGTGATCATTCAAAGTTACAATGTCACTGAAAAAAATGAGTTATGACTGCTTTTTCATACTTGTGACCATTGGATCATCCCCATGGTTATGTGTTTAAAAATTCAGAGGCTCATATTTACGATGGTTGCATGTCATGTAATCACCTTTTGCGACTTTTTGACAAAGAGAGTCAATGGTGAAATCCAGATCCACTTAACAACTGTGTTACTAACTTAACATCTGCAGTGATTCACTTAACAACTGTGGCCAGAAAGGTCCCACAGGGTTTCAAATATAATTTTTCAAATTTTTCAAATGTGATACAGACACTACTCACCGTTCCCACCAGTGGATAAATAAATCCAGCTCCAATACTAGCTCTTACATCGCTGATAGGCAGAACAAACCCAGTGGGAACACCTTTCTTCTCAGGCATGTGGGAAAGGGATAGGTGGGTTTTTGCCATACAAATAGGTAAATTCCCAAATCCCTGCCAAAAAAGAAACGAGAAAGAGATACAATGTATCTATACCACACTGAAATAATAACAAGTTTCCTTTCCAAGGTTTTGTATGCTGTACAATGAAAAAAAGCTAAATTTTATTACCAATACATTGCTGACTTCTAGAAATAAGTCTTTGGCTCAAGCTTCAATAGATTGTGGTAAGAGGTTATAAGTATACATCTTAATTAATGATAATTTCTTAAATGCCTTTCTCAAAGCCCAGTACAGATCACAAAGAGAGCAATTGCAACATCTTATCCAATAACTCAACAATTTTCAGCTCAATAGCCAAACCAATAAACAATACCTTAACTATTGAGACAAACCAAACATAACTGCATATGCTTAAAATGATACCCTGTGATAAGGACAGAGCCTTGAGAAATGATATGAAAGTGGCATAGAAGGTCCAATACACTTTTCTAGTCATTTAACCAGGAGCCTTTCTTTTCTCAGGGCTATGCAAATCCATTGTGGGAGCAGGCAGTATTCTGATTCAAAAAGACCTTGGTGGTATTAATAAACAAGTCACTGAAAGGGCCAGCAGTAGTAGGCCGTATAGGATGGGAAAAGGCAAGAAAAGTTGAAGGCAGGTAGCATCCAGGTCATAGTTATATCCCAAAGGTTTAGTTGCATTTTGAAAAACACCTTTGGGTTTAAAGGCAATTATAGAAAGATTGGGTCCTGGGCCAAAACAGCATGATATTCTGGGCAGTTTTTATCCAGTATTTTAAACAGATACCAGTATAATTTAAAATAGGAACAGCACTCACAATCAGTAGTGGTATTCTACCAGTTTGTCTTAGTTCTGCCGAGCCGGTAGCAGCGATAAGCAGCGGAGACCAAACTGATTCTCTCCGTTGCTCTGCTGTTGGGCCCGTCCCCCCCCAGCTCCTATACTCACCTTTAACCTCTGATTTTGAAGCGCAGCTGCTGAAGCAACCAAGAGAGTGCAGGCTTGCAGGAGGTGAGTTTGGACACCTCTGCGCCTGCACAAACGCCTCTGTACCTGCGCAAAGTGTGTGTTTGGTGTGCACGCGCGAAAAGCGCACGCACCAAGCCATGCTCACTGAACCGATGGTAAAAGTTTTTGAATCCCACCACTGCTCACAATATATCTGTTTGCATATATTCTTGTTTTTACCTGTTGGGTGTAACAATTTATTTGAGACAGTGCTGCAGGAGACAGCTCTATATCCTGAGCTCCATAGATCTTCTGAGCTATGATTCTTATTTTTTCAACTATGGGAAGCTGTGAAAACAAAACAGGATGACAGAACGTTAATTTGAAGAGTCCCAAGATACTTTCCTTTGTATCAGGATTGCCTAGTTCTCATTGGCAGTGAATTTATTACAACTTTAAACTAAACATTCATTTATGCATTGTTTCATTTAAAAAAACATACATGTAAAAGATAGCTTCTGTTGCCTTCCATTCAGAAATCATCATTAACCTTCTCTTTTCTACAATGCAGACAGAGAAAAAACAAGTTTATGTATATCAGCTTCCTGTAATCATGCATTCTGAAGTGTACAGATAGTCCTTGACTTACAACAGTTCATTTAGTGACCATTTGAAGTTACAATGGCACTGAAAAAAGTGACTTGTGACCATTTTTCACACTTACAACCATTGTAGCATCCCCATGGACATGTGATTTACATTCAGATACTTGACATCTGGTTTATATTTATGACGCTTGCAGTGTCCCAGGGTCATGTGACTGCCTTTTGAGACCTTCTGACAAACAAAATCAATGGGGAAGCCAGATTCATCTAACGATAGTGTTTCTAATTTAACTATTGCAATGATTCACTAAACAAATGTGGCAAGAAAAGTTGTAAAGTGGGATTAAAAACTGTTCTCAGTTAGCAACAGAAATTCTGGGCTCAATTGTGGTCATAAGTTGAGGACCACCTGTATTTCAGAGTTTTGTTTTGCTTAGGCGAACTTATGTTGCAGTCACTCACCCAAAACTTAGTCCTGGTTAAACCAGATTGTACATATATTGTATGCTCATAACTGGAAAAAGCCACTCTTGTTTTTTTCTATATGCTCAGCGAATTGTTCTCTCATAAACAATTCACAAAGACAAGTCCAAGTTCCATATCTGGCAGGTACCGATTGTGGGATCATCACAAGATGTACAGATGCCCTGCGTTCTAAGATGCTTCTTAAGCTCAAAGTGGGACATATCTATACAACACCTGAAGATGTGTAATTTTAAAGTACATAGATGCCCTTGGAAAAGTCTTTGCTGAAGTAAACCAGGCCTGGAAAATTTATCACAAGCTGAGGATAAGCTTCTATTATTGAAACAACTCTAGGAAACCTCTAATGGATTCCTTTAGAAACAGCTCTCAGCTTTTTTTCCCCTTTGCCATAGCAGTCAAAAATATGTTCTTTCCTAAATGATCAATATACTGTTCAATTGTCAGGATATGTAAAGAAGCATAAGGCTAGGCTGAGCCTTGATTTTAAAAGGGTCTGCTCTGCACATCCCGTTCCCTCTGTAGAAAGTCCTGCCCCAATCTAAGTCCTAGATTTTTCTGCCTAGACTGGCTTGCAACAACTGAAATTCAGTAAGTATGAGGTAATGTTATCTTATCTTTTTTATAATGGAATCGTGTATAAAGTTACACTGCTAATTTTTGTACTAATCATGCTGAAGCCTGGAAAGATGTGGAAGAACAATCAAAATATATTTTTAAAAAGGACAGAATGAATGGCCAAAAGAGTCTTGCCTGTCCCATCTGTACAGCAGAATTAACACATTCAGCATGCACACACACAATTAACCACAACTACTGCCGCAACATTTCCTTCTATGATTAAGAAACAGCCATCTCAAATGCCTGGAGCAGAGAGCATTTTGCCACAGGATACCTTTGAAATCAATAGTGCATTCATTGATTGAGTGGTGCTGGGCTTTTGGTGCCCTAGCTTTGTGCTATCTCTACAGCAAAAAATTGCCACTGAAATGTAGTGATTCATTGCTTTGGTACCAAATGACAAAGTTCAACCTCATCCTTCAGTTCTGGAAAGATTCTTATTATCACATTTTTTTATTTAAAAAAAACAAGGGAGGAGGAAGGTAACCTTAGACCTCACATTAAATCCAAGACACATTTATCATTCTGTGACAATACTGAATGTTTTGGTCCTTCTCTGTTTGTTTCTTTTATCCATTAACACTATGTTCATGATTGTATTTTCATTGGGTAGCCTTGTACCCCTGGCCTACAATTCTCAATAGCATGGTTGGTGCTTCAGTACATCTGCTATATTTTAAGCCTCAAACTCTGAGATGGATGTTTGCATAGAAATGCAATCTAATTTCCAGAAATTTTTGATGGCTGGATACTACAGCATTCCAAGTCTCCTATATATTAGAGGTAGAAATTATGGAAGTTGAAATTGGGCTGGGTTCCTCTGCTCTAATTAATGTGTCTCTCTCTCTTTTTTTTAAATCATATTTTTTTATTCCAATATAGTTGTGTTTAATGTAGGATTTTTTTCTCCATTGTTTATTTATTTAGAACATTTATATGGCCACCCACCTTAAGCAAATAACTTGGGGCAACTAACAGCACAAAAAGTAATATAAATGATTAGTTTCTCTTTTATTTTAAAAATACTCAGAAAAGCCCTTTTCAATGATGATACTGCTTTTTACTTTGTTCAAAGAGTTTCCAAAGAATTAGAAAAGTTGCAGTGGTGAGGCTCAGTGAAAGTTCACTTCCAGGACTACTCTGTTTTCTCTCTGGTTGTTCCCAGATAACATATAACATGGTTGTGGGACTTGTGATAATTCAAGGAATTCCCAAAAGCTATCCAGATTTCTATAAGCCAGATCAAAGAGAAAGATACTGATGAATAAATAAATAAATGGAATACAGAACTCAGTCTGATTTACAGACAATACACCGCAAAAAGTTGAACATTGAAGTGTGTTACACAAGAAAATATTTTCAGTTTGTACTGCATTTAGGGCTGTATTCTCCTTCCCTGATAGTGAAATATGCGGAATATATCCAAACTTAAAGAAATACAAACAGGTACTGCATTAGATTCAAAAGGCCAATGTTACAACAGAATTGACATTTTGAATTTCAAGAAGTCTCAAAAGGTCATACTAACATTTTAAGCAGAAAGCTGCTCACTGGTGGCTTGTTATATCAAATTCCAGTTCAGACGGGACTTTTAAAATAAACTGTATAAGTCTTCCAGGAGAATATTTTTGAGATCGAATCAGGGGTGGGATTCTACTGGTTCTGTCCATTTCTGTAGAACCGGTTGCTACGAAAAGCAGCAAGCAGAGAGCATACATAGAACCAGTTCTATGTCTGCTGCTGTTTTGGCCCACCCGCCTGCTCGGGCTCTTACCTGACCTTTATTTCCTGTGTTTTCAACCGCAGCTGCTTTGTGCGACACAGCTGCGGTTGAAAAAGCAGGAAAAAAGTGCTTTTTCAACTGCTGCGCACCTGTGCGCAGCACTGATCAGCTGTCCGGGCAACTAGATGATGACAACATACACACACGTGCAGTGCGCGTCTGGCATGCTGGCAAAATGTAAAATCACCGAACTGGTAGTTACACTGGTCAGATTCCACTCCTGGATAGAATTATAAGCATTGCTTAAATTCCCATAGAAGCATTATATTAGGCATATTATTTGGTGTCCTAAAAATCTTTTTCTTTGACAATAAGCAAGTTTCTAGCTCTTATAGATGTAAAAACAGGCTTGGGAACTGTAACACATATACTTCAATACAGAAAACTACAGGTAGTTCTTGATTTACAACTATCCCTTTAGTGAACATTCAAAGTTATAACGGCACTGAAAAAAGTTACTTATGACCATTTTTTACCCTTAGAACTGTTGCAGCATTCCCATGGTCACATGATCAAAATTTGAGCGCTTGGCAACTGTCTGGCATGTAGTGTATTGATGACGGTTGCAGTGTTCCAGGGTCATGTGAACACCTTTTGGGACCTTCTGACAACCAAAGTGAATAGGGAAGCCAGATTTTGATCAAACTTAACTGCAGTGATTCATTTAATAACTGTGGCAGTTATTAAAAGGCTGTAAAATGAGACAAAACTCACTTAACTGTCTTGCTTAGCAACAAAAATTTTGGAACATAGTTGCGGTCATAAGCCGAGGACTATCTGTATATAGACAAACAACAATGACACAACTAAAGAGAACCAAATATTTTTGTTCCTCAGATGGGAATAAATGCAAAATATTTTGTGTCCATTCTAACAATTGCAATGAGACAAAAGTAACTTGTTTTAGTTTAATTTCTAAACAGCTAAATAAAAATCACAAGCTACAGGATATCAGAAACATGGACGAATTCATTCAAAACCAATGCTACTGAAACATATGATCTTATAATTGGAGTCAGACTGCTCTGGTTAAAACCAGTCTTCTCATTTTTATCCACATGAACATTAAGGTCAGCTCCCAATTCCCCTTCATGTTTGTTTACAGAGACAACATGGACAATAGCTATTACTTTTTATATAAAGTTCTAGACTGTCAAAATCAATTCTAGTTAGCATAATAGATATATTTCTTAAGGGATTTAGTTTGAGACTGCTCAATTATATTTAATATTTTTGTCCAGTACAAAAGTGTGTTGGTTGCTGTTTGAGCTCTGTTCAAATATTCAAGCTTCCTAGTATTTATTCCAATTATGCCTGCAGTGGGTTTTTCCAAGCACAAGGGAGACCCAGCAACAAAGCATCATTAATGTTTCAAAAATTGCAGGGAAGCAGACTAATCAGTTAAGCCTCTGTGAGAAGGAAATAATGTGCGTTTATTTCCTTTCTAAACAAAATATTAACTAAATTACAGAATCTCCCAGGACAGGGTGAAGAGGATTCCATTACAGTTTTCACAGTATATTAAACACATAGTGAACAGGCCATTTATAGATGAATGTGATGTGACACCAACTAACATGATAATAGATTTCAGTGACCCACGTTTATTGGCAGTTGTATAAACACAACAGTATACAAACTAAGGATTAAGAAGTTGGGTTTTTTTGCTATAATTTGAATGTGCCAGATGAATTATTTTTGCAGCTCTATAACATTCTAAGAGTATTTTAAGTCCACAGTGATTATGAAAATGAAGGCAAATACAAATAAAAGAAAAATTTGATTTGACGTTCATTTAGACATGGTCTGGAATTCACCATATTGATAGGTATACATGACAAATAATTTTAGTAGAGTCTTTTGCTTATACTATGGATTTTGCCTCCTTTTCAAGTGTGTTATTAAGTCATTACATAAATTAATTTGACTTTGAGATAAATTTTAATATTTTCCAAAGTCCATAGTTTTTAAAAACGGTATACTATAACATGAAAAATTATGACCTTCTCACTAGTCCTTCAACACTGGAAAGACAAATTTATGGCTCTTATTACTCAGTGGATTGTAAATCTAAAATTACTTGTGATGTATGAATGAGTTGCATATAGCAGTAGGTCACTTATGGATGATTATTGTGACATCAGGTTATCCTTTATACTGTCTAAAATATATATAAACAAATATATTTTGATAAACATATTGCATGTAAATATGTGTATCAGATTTTTGTTGTATTGCATTTTCCCTGTTTTCTTTGTACTGTTTCATTAAATAAGTGAAAGTAATTATTGTGTAATATATGGAAAAATTAAATAGCATGTAGTTTTCAAAAGCTCCTACCTTGCCCCCATTTTTGAGGGTTACCCTCTAAAAATTATATCTTTGTGTTCTTTGATGTAAATTTATATATGTGTATTTTCCTTTTAAATCCCCTCATTTGGGAAACTTGATGTGGCTTTAAGGATTGTACTGTTGATTTATGTGTACTGTAGTCCTGAATCTAGTCTGTTTCATCAATGAAAGTGTTCCAGATAAATTTGAACCTGCAACAATGTATGTTCAAATGGCATATGACGTATGATGTTATGGAATTACCATTACATGCAAACTGATGTTCATTCTGTAGAACAATAAGCCCCTTTTGAATTTACTCTGAATCACAAGACCTGAGACTAATAGGTTAAAAGCAATCTAACTTCCATGCATTTCCCCATATGTATGCATTGTGTTGAAACAGATTCATTCAAACTGTCAGCCATTGAAGGCATACATAGAATTTATTGCTCCACAGCACTATAAGCCATAACAGCATCAGCTCTTTTCAGAAAAGCCAGCAGCAAAGAACCATTGCCTTCATTATTTGACGACAAAAACACATCCCAATTTTAAAACCAGGACCTGCCTGATTCTTAGTCCAGCCTTAGCTCTGAGACACTTATAGGTAACCCCTGATAACACTACCAGTTTAATCAAATTTAGCTTTTTTCAAAAAAATGCCTAGTTTAACTTTATTTCAATAGAAAGAAAAGATTTCAAAGAGAAAGAGAGACCGTGTTGTCCAATCCAATCCAATGACTTTCTTTTGGATCTGTGATGTAACATTTGTCATAGGAGATTAATTAATTAATTAAATTTGTATTTGTTTTCTTATTGCACCGTGGATGGGATTATATATTCTTTGCCTTTTCACACTGCATTTCTCTATTGGCTGTCCAGAAATGAGCAGATGTAAAACATACTGTATGAAGGCTTAAGGCTGAGGGTTATCCATCTTTGCTGTTATAATCTCATGGTTATTTAGATATTACATCTCTACACACCTCAAATCTGTATGCTTCCTTTCGTTTCTTACCTCCTTCCTTCTCTATATGGGCCAAAGATAGAACCCCAATATTCCAAGTGCTGAAAAATAAAGCATTATTTTCTGCACAAAAGAACTTCAAGGAGCCACATTTGTGTGAAAAATAGCAACTGAATCATTGTAAAAGGTGAGCACCTTCCTGGATGCTTTCAGATTAAAACTCTGATTAGAGTGAAGTTGACTGTTTTTGATGGCTATGTTTCTTTTATTAATCTGTAGTACAGTATCACAGCAACAAGAATGGTCTATACATAGATGCACACATGCATGCATTTTTCTAAAATAGCCTTGAGCTTGGAAATTAGCATTTCCATTTCCATGTAGACTGGGAGAAATAATAAATAGCTCCCTGTCAGAGGCTCAGTGAAGCCATCTTATATCTTCCTTACATCTACTGTCAGGCATTGAGCCAAGACAGAACAAAGTTCAAGGTGCTCTAGATTGAAATGGCCTGGTGCTAAAACAGCAGCTGATTCAGCAGTTTGCAGCTTTCATTTCTTTTTGTCACTTTTCTATTACCCTTTCATAAATCTGTTTGTAATTTCATCTTTTTCTTTTTACTTTACAAGCCATGTGGATCACAGAGAGATTCTTATACTCAAAGCACCCGACTTAGGCAGATCTGGTTTCATAATACAAGGAATAAAGAGCTCATGAAAGTTTAACTGTAACATGAATCTACACCTCCACCTGTGGTTAAAAAAAAAGATTTATTTCCATCTAGCAATATCCAGCCACTTCCCACCTGGTGCTTGAGAACATGAAAGAAATAGTTCAGAAAGACAAATAATAGCTATCACGTGAAGTCTCTTTTGTTCCAGATCCAGTCTTAAATGAAGTTGTTCTGAATCACAGGAGAAGTTTGAGGTGGAGGGGTGGGAAGAGTAAGAGCAGGAAAAGGCCATGGGTAATAACTGAGAGGAGGAAGGGAAGAGGGTTGGGAAGACTGTTGACAACACAATTACTTTTTGGAAGAATCTTACAAATCTATTCTTACAAATCTTCATTTCAAAACTATATTCTGATAGTAAACTGATGGAAATGCAGAACTTTAGAAATGGTTTTGACATCAAGTTTATGTCAACTTTTACCAATCACATAGATACATTTTCTCCAGGACAATCTGTACCTGTGCTTTATGTCTTTCATCTCCTCTGCAACAGAATTCATTCACTTCTCATGTTTGTTTTCCTTTCGCCTTTCCAAAACATTAAGGACTTCTTAAGAGAGTTAGAACTTTGAATAATGTATCTGAAATAGGATAGTTTGGGTCTGGATATTTGTACCTTGAGTGAGAACCCTGGGCTGATTTGTTGATCTACTTTTTTTCTTGATTATCCATATTATTCTTTGGAGTCTGCTCCAAGGTTCAAAAGCATTGAAGCTTTTTCTGATCCGATTCTTCAAAGTTTAACTTTTGCTTTCTTCATAGAGGCTTAGAGGTAAAACTATTGCATGCACAACTCTGATGTTTGTAGGTATAGACCCATCATCATATCAATATCCTTTTCAAGATTTTCAGTGCTACCCTTCCAAATGCTAATCAGTCACATACTGTATTTTTGATTCTTGGTTTCCTTGCTATTTATCCCTTTAACATCTTCCTTGTCAATTCTAAACTTGTACTTATTGTAATTACTTTGGTCTTCTATGGTTTTAAATTTAAACCTATGTTTTAACTATGCTGATTGATTTTCATTTCTAGAATTTCTGAATAATTTGCATGTTCAGCTATCAGAACACAATAATTAGCATAGTACATTATTGATGTGTCTTCCTCCAATTTTGAAATCATATCCATTTTCTTAAAATCCAGCTTCCCTCATATCTTCAGAATATAAATTGAATAAATAAGGCCTTGTCTAAATATCCCTTATCTCCTTATTTCCTATCTAGATACTCATAGACCTATGCAGCCACTTTCAAGAACCCTGTTTTTTAAAAAACCCTAAACTAAGTCAAGGTTCACACTAAATCATTTCTTTGTAGCCAATCTCATGGGACTTTGCTCAGTACAGCAAAAAGATAAAAATGCTACAATTCTCCAGAAAGGATGGTCATACTTAGATTTATCCATGTCAGAAGGTGTGAACCAACCATAGAATGAAAAGAATGATTCCTTTTTTCCAATTGCTACATAAGTGATATAATATCTAAGCTGAACATGCTTCTTCTAGACTCATACAGCTTTGCTATCTTACCATATAAGCAATGGATAACAATACGAACTGGGAGCTGAAAGTGTGACATAAGAATTGTTAAGTAGTAACTTATCACACAGAAAATGAATGGTAAATGAGAGGGTTCTTTACTCCTTTATACACATCTTAGAATAGAAATATACGAGATGGTTGTGTTACAAAATTCCATGGAGCTGACAAGTGTGTCAACTATAGATCACACTAGGAACAAATTTTAAAAATATGTGGAGGAGATTTCTGTGTTTACATACATAGACCTTTATAAGAAAAAGAATTGTTGGCTGGGATTAAGAAGGATGGTACTCTAGCCCCATGTGAACCGAGAGATGGTTTCTTTTTTTTGGTCAATTCTCCATTTAAATGCATCTTGAGCAAAGAAACGTTTATGCTTTTGAGGAGGCTGTATTAGAAAGAGAAGGTGGAAAAGTGTCTACTGCTCTGATAGGATCTTGCAGGGCTTTTTGAAGCACATCCTCAATCAGGGTGCCTCCCATTTTATTCCTTGTGAGAGCAACCCCCCACCCTAACTTCTGAACAAAGATTATACAATATTTTACATTACGTCTCATATTAAAATTAACATTGCTGCTATCAAAGAAGGAGTTGAAAAAAATGAAAGTTTCCTTTTGACTTTTGGCTGTTGGATGAAGGGGAAGGTAAAGACCTCATGCTTATCCAAAATATTATCCTAAATAGAAACACACTTGAGCTACATACTGTAAGAGTGGAAAGGGACATTAAAGATATTTACTGAAAAAGGGAGTGCAAAATGTTTTAATTCAAACTGTTACCAATCTGATATGCCACAATTTGAGATCAAAACAGTTGTTTTACAGTTGAAGTGGTCTATTTCAACCATTATTGTAGTGTTTTAATTTCAAAATAGTGTTCTGAACTCAAAATAGAACAGTCCATTTCTGAAAAAGCTTGCCAAGAAAACTCCAGGGACTTGTCAAGGCAACCATAAGGAATAAACATGACTCAAAGACATGTGTGTGCACACACACGCACACACACACAGACACACACATGGTACTGATAGATATAATGACTGAATGATTACAGGTATTATCACGTGTTGCCTCTTGCATCCTTGCTTACCTCCAGGTCATACAGATAACTGAAATTACTCTGTTGGTTAGCAGCTTTCCTGACAGCTTCAGCCAACTCCATAGCTCCTCTGCCCCCCTCTGACCAGTGCCGGCAAGGGACCGCATCAAAAGCTCCAGACTGTTTGGCTATCTCACAGACTAAATTAATCTCAGCAGGCGAGTCCGTTCTGCCAACAAAAGAGTTTTGGATTATTTCATTTGTAATGGTATTCATTAATCATAGACAGGGTTGGTTTAAGGAATGTGTGTGGGGGGTTTCAATGCAACCTCAGGTTTGGAACCTCCCACCCAGACTTAGAGTAATATCACAGATGGACTCCTGCAGAATAGTGGAGGAGGAGGAGGAAGGACAGTGTGCTTTAGAGGAGATGGACCTTTCTGCTGCTGTCAGCACCATTTACCATGCAGAAAAACTCTGCTTAGCCTCTGGGTGGGCCTGTCTACTCAAAACCCAGCTACATAGAGAAGCAGTTGTGCCTTCTTCATTTTTATGCAGGTAATTCATATACCTATAGCTTGCTTTTGCCTGCTATTCCACTTGAGGAACCATTTTCTGGACTAGCTCCATATGCTATGGCCCCTTTAAACGGGAACATACAAGTACTCCTTGACTTATGGCCCAATTAAGCCCAGAATTTATGTTGCTAAGTAAGGAAACTGTTAAGTGAGTTTTACCCCATTTTACAACTTTCTTGTCACATTTGTTAAGTGAATCACTGGAGCTGTTAAATTAGTCACACGGTTGTTAAGGGGAATCTGGCTTCCCCATTGACTTTGCTTGCCAGAAGGTTGCAAAAGATGATCACATGACCCCAAGACATTGCGACCGTCATAAATATGAACCAGTTGTTAAGCATCCGAATATAAATCACATGACCATGGTGGGATTCAAATTTTTTTTACTATTATTTTTTCTGTGGGTGTGGCTTGGTGGGCGTGGCAGGGGAAGGATACTGTAAAATCTCCAGTCAGAGGTGGGATTTGCCGGTTCTCCGAACTACTCAAAATTTCCATTACCGGTTCTCCAGAAGTGGTCAGAACCTGCTGAATCCCACCTCTGACCATTAGGGATGCTGTAATGATCATAAGTGTGAAAAATAGTCATAAATAAGTCACTTTTATCAGTGTTATTGTAACTCCGAATAGTCGGTAAATGTACTGTTGTAAATGGAGGATTAACTGTACACTTAAAGGTTCTTCAGGCTGGGATATGGATGACAATAGTAGATTTGGAAAAAATAATTCTATTGATAAATGTCATTGGATACTTATGCATACAAACTTTGCACTGTTTCATTTTTAATGCTATGACAAGTAAGCAATCCCAGCAAAAGCAAAGTAATATATTTTGGCAGAAATATATTTGGCAGGCTTCTGATGATGGCAGATGAGATCAAAGCAAAAGACAATGGTTTGCTGAAAAGATCAGGAGCTGATCTTTTTTTTTTTTTTCCTTTCCCCCATTCTCCACCTCTGAGCATCCAATTCCTAGTAATTTTCCTGTTCCTCCTAATTAATTAAGAATTAGCCCCTGGACGAATGGATACTAAATCACAGGCAGAGCTTTTAAGGTTGACTTCAGCTTCCGCTTCTTCCCATTCAGACCTGACTCGAAGTAAGAGATGGTTTCCAGGAAGTGGGAGCAGAAGATGCCAACAAAAATAAGATCATGCTGCTCATTCGAATTCCATCATCTTTTTGCAAAAGTCTTCAGTATGTACAATATACACCAATATTTTTATGAAGGGGTTTCTTTGATATAATTGAAGGTTTGTTTTGCATATTATTTTGACTGGCTGCATGCATGAAGTAAACAAAATATTTAAAATTAGCCATTCTCCTTAATTTTGGAGAAGGCTTTAATGATGGGGAATGTGGAAGGAAAAAAAAAACCAGGATGGCCAGCATGAGTGGACTCAGTTACAGTGAAGATTACTGTTAATCTTCTCATAACTCATCACCCATCACTTGTGACTGTATGACTGTAACTTTGTTGCTTGTATCCTTTTGGTCTATATTAACTGTTTCCTAATATGATTTGATTGCTTATTGTACCCTATAATTATCACTAAGTGTTGTACCTTATGATTCTTGACTCTTGATGAATGTATCTTTTATGTATACTTAGAGTATTTGCACCAAGACAAATTCCTTGTGTGTCCAACCACACTTGGTCAATGAAGAATTCTATTCTATTCTATTCTATTCTATTCTATTCTATTCTATTCTAT
>BLBF01000063.1:6457653-6468604 GCA_015471245.1 Laticauda colubrina
ATTCTATTCTATTCTATTCTATTCTATTCTATTCTATTCTATTCTATTCTATTCTATTCTATTCTATTCTATTCTATTCTAGATGATGCACCATTGGAAGACCTGAAGATTAGGTATTAGGGAATAGATCATACTGGAGAAAAAAAATCAATCTTCATGGTCACTAAGACTTGACACTGACTTAACGATACATAACCATAGAGAGAATAAAGAATGCTCTTGAAGGACTGGAGAAAGAGCTGATAACGAGCCAATGGTCAGATAAGAGGATCTTGAACCTGGACCAAGAAAATAATGTGAGAAAATCTCAGCAGGAAAGTCCATTCTGCCCACAAAATATTTACTGAATTATTTCATTTCTGATAATATTTATTGATCATAGGTAGAATTCATCTGCATAAGTGAAGAAGAGGGAAGCACATTCAGAATTGCAACATTCTGTTACTATAACACAATAAAAGTAATTATGAACTATATGGTATTGGTTTTTTAATCTGGTCTAACTTGTTGGGCTGATATCAATTAATCTATCTCCCTAATTAAGTTGTTACCTAAATTCAGTGGTTTAAAGTTGGAAGTGATAAGGCTATTCAAATTTATTAGGAAAGAATATACTCTAATACAAAGGTGTTTTCTGTTCTCATATCTGCTATACGACGGGTTGCTGTAGTTACTTCTTTATGAGACAGACATACTCATTTCAGGTCAATTTCAACTTTCTTTCCCATAGACCTATCCCTAGGACTGGATATAACTCATGTCTGGCACAAATTAAGACCTGAATTGTTACATACAGGGTGGGACTTCTTGCCTCCAGTATCATATAACTTTAAATAGAATTACTGGAATTTCCACTTTTATTGCCATTATTATTGTTGAATAAATTCAGCATGATTTTCATCAGCTTTTTAAAAGAAAAAATCTGTATCCATGTTAGTGTTATTAATATTCATATTATTATTATCCTAATTATTAGGATATTATTGATAGTTATTATTAGGATATTATCATCTTAATAATAAGAACTATGTCTCAATGCAAGATTTGGCATCTTAAGCATTTGGACAACTATTCTGTACTTTAGAAAATTATCAACACCTGTATAATCAAAAAGAACCTGTAAAACTGGTATTTGATTAGATGCATTCAACAGGTGGCTGGATGAAAGAGCTAACATCTACTCAAGTCTGAAGTCCAAAAGTTTGCATAGTCAATCCAAGCAGAAGCTCAGCTTGTCTCATTTTTTTTGGTAGAAAAGTCAGAACAAGATAATTGCATTGTCTATGATGTTGGAGGCAGTATCTTCAGAGTTGCAAAAACAAAAAACAAAATTCTGCATGCATACCTTGAAATAATCTTCCATTTTTCCTACAAATTGAACAGTTGATAAATATTCACGAATAGCAAAGAACAGCTTCAGGAAAAATGAAAGCAGAAGGAGAAGAAGAATGCAGCCTCAATTGTTTCATTCTCTTCACAAGGCTGCTTTGGGGTTTTTTAAAACATGGGGAAATTCCAAACAATTAATTTGAATAGATAGGTTGTCCCTTTTTCAGAAATGGTTTTTAATATAAACTCTAGGGTATCATTAAACAAATTACAAATTTAAGAAAAAAAGAATGTAAAAAAGAAAGTACTGATGATCAACATATGACATTTTCAGTACACTTCTCATATTACGGTTGAAATAAATGTAAGAATTTCAGGATGGATGTCTGCAAGGGAGAGGGGAAAAGAAAGGGCAAGGGCAAGAAACTAAAAGTCACAACATGTGCATGATGACATCACCATACCATGCCTTATCTACTGGCATCAGGCATTGGAATGCACGAATGTAATGATAGTACTTGCTCTATGATGTCACTGCGTTGTACTTGAGTTTTGGTATAACTGAGGATGCCATTGTCTCAAGAAAGCAGAGGATGTTGAAAAGAGGTTTACTTCAAAAATCCCATTCTACAGTGTCTGCTTTGTAATAGTCAAAGATGGCTAGAACTATGAATTTTACACATGCTTGCAAAAACCTTTCTCATGGATAAAACCTTGAACCAACATAGAATGTCTGTGATATGGTGAGGGCTGAATAATTCCCAAATAGTCAGGAAGCTGCTACTTTGCCTTTGTTCTTCTCAATTTCTCTATTTCTACATCCTTTGGGCTGCTTCTTCTTCATCACTTCTAATGCCATATCTGTTACTTAGGCCCATCTGCTGGCTTTCATATCAATATCCCAAATATTTTTTAATGCTGAAATTATATTTTAACGCCAGCAGCCTACCTCCCCACTTTACATCGAGGGGGGCTGTGTGGAGAGAGTTTCCTCCTTTCAATTCCTGGAAGTCTAGATCTCACCTGGAAAATCAACACAACCCAGGTGGCCAGAAGGGCCCAATAGAGACTCCATTTCCTTAGGGTCTTGCGAAAAAATAAAGTGGAACAATGACTGATGACCTCCTTTTACCGGTCCACAATAGAAAGTGTCCTCACATATTGCATTATGGTATGGTATGCTGGCTTGACAGCCACGGATAGAAAGACATTAAAGAGGGTGGTGAGCACAGCACAAAACACCGTGAGCTGATATCACTAGATGACATCACTCGGGCTCGCTGCCTTAGAAGAGTGAGGAAAATTCTTAGGGACAACTCACATCCCAGTCAGCACTTCTTCACTGTCCTACCATCAGATAGGAGATATAGAAGCACAGCCAGCCACACCAACAGGCTGAAGAACACTTTCTATCCATGGGCTGTCAGACTTCTGAATGGAAAATAACTTCATGTCAACATAGTATGATAGACTTGAGTTGTGCAACAAGATCACATAGTGTAATAAGATTGGGACTGGGTTAGGGACTTCTGTCCTCACTGTGAGTTGTGTTGGGGGGTGGTGCATGAAGTGAGGCTCAGCCAGGGGTGGGATTCTACAGGTTCACCCCTATTCGCTAGAACCAGTTGTAAACATTCTAAGCAGTTTGGAGAACTGGTTGTTAGAAGAAATTACTGGCCTAAACCTGTAAGGAAGGCAGGAAGGAAACATTCTGGTGTTGCTTACAGAAACTGCCTCTCCATTAACCCTTATTTCATTCTTGGCAGGACTAGACTTCCTGTCTCTGAACTTCTCTGGAGTATTTTTTCCCTCCTTTGCTGGTACTTTGCTTGTGTGGAGTGACCATTCAAAGTTACAGTGGCACTGAAAAAAGTGACTTATGACCGTTTTTCACATTTACAACTGTTGCATCATCCACACAGTCATGAGAGGCCAGGCGAGGAGATGCGTGCCTCGATGTTAGTGATGTTGAGTTGGCCACACCCAGCCAGTCACATGACCAAGCCACACCCAGCAACTAAGCCACACCCACAGAACCAGTTGTTAAAAAAATTGAATCCTACCCCTGAGCTCAGCCAATCTCATTGTACACATGTTGTACTCTGACAATAAAGGTAATAATCCACCCACGTCTCACAAAAGTTAACTAATAAGACATTGATTTCAGAAGAAAAAATATAAGATAGAATATTCACATCTAGTTCATATAAAAAACAATCTCACTTTTTTTTCTTAGGTGTGGAAAAACAAATTATTTTACCTAAAAACATTAAGAGCTAGAACAACAGGAACCCCGAACTGCTGGGTAATTTGAATTTGTTTCAGCAAGTTACTGCAACCATCTGACACCAACTTGAGATTCTGTATGGGAAATGAAAGAAAACCAACAACAAATATACATTTGTTCTGTTTGTTTATTCATGACAGAAAAATGTTTTATTACTGTGCTTTTAATATACAATATGGATCAGCGCAATGAATTCTGTCCACCTACATTAATTCTTATGTCCAAGTACCTTAAAACAGTTTTATGGTTTCTGCAGAAATGCCTGTCAAACTCCCTATAAATAAACGAAAATGTGCTAAGAGGAAAAAAAAGGTAAGGGAAATTGAATTGAATCTTATATATTAATTATTTTCTTTCCTGTTATGTTGATGATATTTTTCTACCCTCTAGAAGTGTCAAGTGGCTTACATAGGGATCTCCATTCTTTTTCTTCCTGTAGCAGCAACCATTTGAAGTAGATTGGGCTAAGAGGCAATGACTGACCCAAAATCACTCAGTTTATTTCCATCGCTGAGGGATACTTGAAATATGGACTAGAATATGAAACTTCTACTGAAAACCTTACAAGTCCACTATGGCTGATACAAAAATGAAATTATATTCACTGATAATATCTACATAACAATATTTTTAATGTTATTACTGGCTGGTCAAGATGTTTGAGTGAATTCACATCACTGGTCATGTGGATTTGCTGTATGAGATTTTCAGAGCATTTTGAGGCTATCGCTATCTTCAACATTTTTGGGAGCCCCACTTAAAAAGTGCATGTGCACATGCTCACAATACATTTTTTAAAAAAAATTAGTTTGGTCAGGAATCCAGGGAAGTAAAAAAAAAAGAATCAATGTTGGAATATGAATGGAAGAAAAAAAATAGCATGTGAAAACAGAGAAGAGAAATACGAGCAATAGATTATGTAAATATGAGTGTGTGTTTCTGAAAGACAAGAAGTATGATCCTTTCACTGCTAATTATTTAAGCAACCCACAACAATATTCAGAACCTTTGACTTTGTTATTTTTTGCCATTAAAAATATTCCAGAAATACCAAATTTATTTTCCATCTTCTTCCTACTGAAACCCAGAACAATTTCCAAGAAAATAATAAGAAAAAACAGTTTTAAATAAATCAGCATACTAATATCATCACCTCTTAAGAATAATACATACAAAAGCTGCAAAAGGCACATTAGCACGTGATGATTCTGTTGATGAAGCCTTACAATAAAAATACTACCAGTATTCCTGAGTTTCTGGACTATCTCGAAAAACTAAGGTCAACCCTGAAAGGTCCAGTCTATTCAATAAACCTCTTATTTTTAAAGAAAAAAATCCCTCAAAATATATTTTTATCTGTTACCTTTCACCTCATGGCAGCTCTACTTGCTACCTATTTTTATTGCTGATGTGTTTTATGCATGTATACATTTTATGTATAATTGCATATTTAATTTTATTTTACAACTTTTCTACTTATTATTTTGATTTTTTGCTGATGTTTTTATAATTATATGATAATTATATGATGGTTACTTTGGGTGAATTTTATCAGGTCTGATTTTTTTTCCTTGTTAACTGCTTTGGGTCAGTCTATGGTTGGAAGCTTGCAGTATGTAACTGAACAAAATAATTGAACAAATAAACACATATTCCCAAAGCATTGTGAACTTTACTTTCTGGAACTATGAGTAGGACCTCCATAGATAACCTTATTGGATGAGCTGGATGGCATTGGGAGAAAAAGATTTTTCAATACATTGGATTAAGCCATTTAGTTATAGCTATTTGGAGGAAATATTCCTAAAAATGGATTTTAATAGGGACAGGAAATGTTCTTACCTCTTCTGTATATTCTTTCTTAAGAGGTACACCAGCTATAACCTGAAATTACAAACAAATAATTAAAGAATAGACAAATATTTAGAAACACCTAAAATATGTGATCTTCATGAGTTCTAGAATGGAGAAACCCTGAAAAATTTTTATTTGAATATTTATATAAAAACCATTGCTACTTTGCACATATATTTTTAATTACCAGGATTTTAATTACCAGGGGATTTTGGAATAGTGTTTTCCCCTCTTATATTGATACTATTGTATATCTGACTAAACAAATCTCTATATTTTGCAACTAGATAATGCTAGTCTCAAGTTCTGAATCTCATTTTTAAACCTGAAAATATCCAGTGAAATTCACTATTCCAGTGAATTTTAAGCAAAATGTTTTGAAGTTATAATACTTAATAATTGACCATATTTTTGTGTTAGAAAATAAAGATTTCTAACCCAATGTTTGCATGGGAATTTGAAGAAGAAAAACAACTGGAGGAGGACGTCTTAGATCCTTCTTTTTGCCTTGAGAAGTACTTCCCTGCTTCCCATCTGTGCTCCAATTCATGTCAGTCATCCTTCCTTTAAATTTCTTATGTGATTAAATCAACTTAAAAAAAATACAGGCAAGCAATATAGGTAAGCAAGAGAAACCATATGAAGGAAATGTTAAGGAATCTCTGCTTTTTTATTATATTCTGTGAACTGGTTAGAAGTTTCAGTTGGCACAAAAACAAATGGAACAAACTACATTCCTTCATTTGCTCATTCATAAAGCCAGAGTTTGGAAAAGACAATAATAAACCATAGCTTCAAACTGTGATTTACAGACTAATCCTAAGTATGACTAAGTATGACTTTTCCCTAACTCTGTTTGCCCATCACATAAGCCCTTTAAAATCAACCTAACAGATTACTACAGTATGTCACTCTAGTTAATAAATTCCAGTTCTCTACTAAGAAATCATGTTCTTGCCAAATCCTAAATAATCCTATTACTCAAAAACAATTACTAAAAAGTATAAATCTAACAAACTACACCTGGTAATCAGTGGAAATACAAAAAGAGAAAAAGAAAAAAGTAAAGTTAAAAAAAAGAAAACTAATCCTTGGAAAGTGAATTGAAAATGTTCAGTAAAAAACATTAGGTTTTGGCTTATTTGTTGGTCAGTTATTTTTCTTACATCAACTGAATATTTTATTTCATGGAAAAATGTTGAAACTACACTTAAAAAAAATTCAATTGTGCAGTCTCCTTGAGGTCTCAAAGAAATGCATTTCCCATACAAACAACAGGGTTGTCAGGCACAGAATTATTAATATTTTTAAACTGAGTCTGCAAACCTCTGTACCCAAAAAAGTAAAGAGAGTACAAAGATTAAGGCTGAATCCAGAATAACATTATATATTACAGCTGCATGCCATCAAGTTGAATGAACTTTATACTTCCCAATGTGGAAGCAACGGGGCACATTTGCAAAATGTTAACATTTTCAACAGAGAGGAGAGGGGAGAATCAAGAAAAAGTAATTTGAAGAAAGATGTTAAAAATAAGGATGTAAAAACCAAGACTTGTGGTACTTTTAGCACAAAATTAAAGTATAACATGAAAGATTGCTGTTGGACAAATCTGGGCAAACATTAGAAGGTAGCAGAGTAGAGTTTTCTGTAATTCTTTGGCATCCAGCTCAGATATAATAGTTTTAGGAATGAAGAATAAAGAAGTGAATTTAAAAAGTACTACTAAAGGAGAAACGAAAATAGAGAGACAAGATGTAGATGTAAACGCAATGGTGGATTCTAACCGAAGTAGTTAGTATATAATTTTGGAACAATTAGTATTTGTAGTTAAACATCAGCAATTTAGTACAGAAATTTGAAAAATATTGGGAAACGGAAGGGGGAAAAGGATCAAGCTCAAACAAGAAATTAAAATTAAATGAAAGAAAAATTCATTTAATTAAAATTAAATGAAAGAATCAAAAGATAAAAGCCAGATTGCATGCCTGGATGACAGGCTGAAAGACACAAGAATTTTGGGAGGGATGACAGAAAATATAAGCTCTTATATATATGTGCCTCCAAGTATTGCTACAATCAGAATTAAAAAAAGATAAAGAAATTGGGTGCAATTTAGTCAAGTTGAGTATTCTTAAATTCCATCCAGTTAATAATTCCCTCCCAATGAATTTAACAGATCAAGGTTCTTAACTTTGATTGGAATGTACCCATAGTTGGCTTAAACAAAGAAATAATTAAGGGGATATAGGAAACAGCCTTAGGCAGTGGGTGATAGTTCAAACCGTGGGACCATGAACCAGTCATTGCAATGTGAAGGATGAACTACAAGGGTGGGGAAAAAAAGTAAAAAAAATAGCAAGCAGATTTTATTCCATTTCCTAAACTTCTTAAGTCATGGAGAGAGCCTTCTTTTAATTAGCTCTAAAACTATTGTCTCTTGACAATTCAGAGAAAGAGACTGTTAATTGGCTTGCAATACACTAGGAGTCATTTCAACCAGTTCCAGAATTGAAATGTTTATACTTATTTCAAATGATAAGGGGTTTAAAAAGTTCTGAAGATTTATTCGATTATTTGAAAGGTAGAGACACTTACATTTGGCCCACCTCCATGCATCTTCAAAGCCCTCACTGTTGCCACAAGCACAACCACACTGGGAATCAAGCCAGAAGCTCTGCATTTGATGTTGAAGAATTTCTCCATTCCAATATCAGCACCGAAACCGGCTTCAGTTACTATTAAGAATAAAGGGTTAATTTAAGTTAGGGTGGATCAGTGAACCCAGGAAATGTAGCTATTTGAAAGCTATCACAGTTTAGTATATACACAAGTAGCTTCATCTATACAGACACCTCATCATGAATGACCATGTCTTCACAGGAATAGGCAAATGTGTTTATTTTTAAAGAAGAATGGGAGATTCTCCCAAACAAGAAATTTCAATCAAAGCCTTAAAAAAAAACATTTGTGTTGTACACATTTACACAATGTCCATATATCATGTATCCATTCCTAAGGGGGGAAAATCATCCAACTGTTAAAATTAATGTGCTGTTACAGCAGTTTTGGTATTATACAGCCAAATAATTAGTTAGTGCAAATAGTTATTTGTTGCTTACTTCTTAGATTTATACTTTTCTTTTCCTTCAGAAAAACATATATGGATTTGTACCCTCTTTTTCCCTACTCTCACTCCCACAACAACAAGCCTGCACAGAGAGTGATTTTTAAAACCAGACTTTAGCTACAACCTGAAGATGTACACTCATCATTAAGGCCAGACTAGAAAGCTCTTTTCACATAATGAGAAACCTCTTTTGCACAAAGTTTGCCAATTCAGTCCACTTTCACATGCCAGAGACTTTACCAAATCTTCACACAGTTTGGAAAATCTCTACATGATCAGAAACATGATGTTCACATGATAAACTGCCTTAAAAGTATATCATACATCAGCTGGAATCTAGTTAAGTTTTAAACAGAATTATTGAAACCACATGGACTTATTAGTACAAGTTTAATTATTTTAATGCATCTGTTCAAAGCAAGGATTCTAACCCATTACTCTTTGGTGAAAACTTCAGGACATTAACTCTGAAACGGTCTTATATTGATGGCTGAGGGCTTGTGGCCAAGAAAGAATCTTACCTAAAGCCGCATCATGGAGTTCTTGGTGTGTGTGTGACCTTTGGGGAGCTTCAAAACTGGCCAAATGGCAAATGAGGCATCACAATGCAACCCTTTTGTACGTGTCAACATTGCATCTTCAGAATAGGCTCAATTGCTGCGTCTGCCATCTTGCCGATTTTGCCTCACCTACCCATCAACTCATACCCATATGCAAAGAATTCTAATCCTCATGCAGGATTACACACTGCATAATACATAGAAAGCAATAGGAAGAAGCTGTCGTAAAAACAATGTCAGCCATTTAAGGCAGATCAGTTCAGGAAACAGATTACCGGAAAGTTGTTTATTATTGTTACATATAACAACAGAATCTTGAAAGCCTGCCAGATTTTCTTTCTACTCCATTTTATCCCAAACAGATTCAAAGCAATGTTATTTTGAGCTTCTTTCTCATACTTTCCCAAGACCGAGTTTCTGTTTTTTCCTTCCCTATTCCTCCATCACCATTATATTCTTTTAAAACAGGCTAATTGCTTCTGAATAAAAGATATGGTATGAATATGCGATGCCATTAATAAATATCACCGTCTTACTCAAAAGGTAAATATGAGGATGTATTTATTTAGTCAATGAAATTTTATCATTTTTAAAAGAGCAATTATAAAGTGAAACAAACCAATGCCGCCTATGCTAAAAAACAAATCACATATTACATTTGCACCTCTATTACTAAATTAATACATCTACTACCCTAATAATAAGATTAAAAATAACCTGATTAAAATAGTTGTTAATAACTGAAACCTATGGATCAGATAATGAACTATAAGATTAGTATTCTATGTAAGTAAGTAGCTGTCATAATATGCTCAAGGAAAATTTGCTTATGGTTCATCAGTGAACTGATATTTACTTACTTCCTATATATATAATTTAAAGAAAACATGATTGCTGCACATTTTAAAATACAGTTATTTTCAGAAAACAAATTCATATAAGACTTGGTGTAAAAAAATTCAGACAGCCAATCCACATTTATATCTTTTTATATTATTACCCACTTTCTTGTTTCCTCATTTACTTTAGCTTGAATTGGGAAAAACTGAGGTCCAAAATATCAGAAATATTTCATGCAATGAATCTGGGGACTGAAAACATCACAAGTCTGACAAACACAAAATCAGGAGTACAGACACTCTGTCTAGTGGGAGAGGAAGGAAACAGGATGCAGTGTAAAGGCCACTAGGATGAAGGTAACCAACTGCAAAGGAAATAAAAGAGAGTAAATGTAAAGATAAAGCCATGTGCCAAAGTCATGTACTTTGACCCTTGTTTGTGCTCAAATATTCAACACAATCACTTTTGTATTATTTCCTGCTGGCAAATCAGAGTGCCAATGAAAATATAACCAGATAGAGGCCAGTCGGACAAAAATGATTCCAAGTAGTCTTTGTTTAATAATCATGTAACTCTGGAGGCTGGTTATGTAGATATAACTAAATAAATGTTCTATTTCAAGGCTCTGTGTTTGTATAAAGCTCTTCGGGCATTCATACTATATGTAATTCTACATATAAGGAGAAGAAACCACAGCAAGCTGATTAGGTCAGCTTGGCTCCCACACCATCCTCTTTGCTTTCCAAGAGTAGAGTGTAAAATAGAAGGAGTATCCTTTGTGTAAATTAAAATCATCATTCCAAAAGAAGGCTCTTGCAATCCACAAGAGCTCTCTCTCCATATGAAAAAAGAGTAACAATAAGAATGAAAACTACATTTGACTCCTGTCATTGGCTTATCTCAGTTAATACAATCCTTTAACAAAGCTTTGTGTGTGTGTGTGTGTGTGTG
>BLBF01000063.1:6483892-6633305 GCA_015471245.1 Laticauda colubrina
GCACCAGCAGAGTAAGCACCAGCAGAAGCACCAGCACCAGGAGCAGCGCCAGCAGAGTAAGCACCAGCAGAAGCACCAGCACCAGGAGCAGCGCCAGCAGAATAAGCACCAGCAGAAGCACCAACACCAGGAGCAGCGCCAGCAGAGTAAGCACCAGCAGAAACACCAGCACCAGGAGCAGCACCAGCAGAAGCACCAGCAGAGTCAGCCCGAGCAGCAGAAGCCCCAGCAGAAGCAGAGTCAGGGCCAGGAGGTGGGATGGTGGCCCTGTCCTTCTTGCCAGGGCTGGCAGAAGATGGCACAGGCTTCCTTTTCTTCCCCATGGTTGTTGGCTGAAGATGTGTCTGGCAGCAGGTCTTTCCTCTGAATGGTGACCTGCTTGCGAGCTGCATCCTTTTATATTCGTGGGGCTGACGCAATGCATCCTCCCCGCATGCGCAGTGAACGCTTTGCATCTGCTAGGCATCTGCTAGGCGTCCGCTCTGCATCCGCATCATCCGCTAGGCATCCGCTCTGCACCCGCTCCTTCTGCTGCACGTCTGCTTTGCTGTGCTCCCTCGGAAGCCCTGCGGATGTGCCATCCACTTCCATCCGCTAGGCTTCTGTGGAGATCCGCTTTACATCCTCGCTACGTCCTCTCCCTGTCCGTTCCTTTCCGTTGTTGTCCACTCTGTTTATGCAAATTTGGGGCACTTTTGAGAACGGATAACAACGGATGGAACATTTTCTCATCCGCTGTATCCTTTTTACATACTTTTTGCATCCATCGGTCTGTGTGACAGGCCCTTAAAATATGATGTAATTCCAAATTATAGCCCTGTATTCTGGAAAGATTATTTCCTAAAAGAAATAATTATTTGCAGACATTTACTGATGACTTATTAGGGAAATGGATGGCAAACAAACAAAAGAAAATAAACCACTGCTTTCATGAATAATTTGCTAGTCTTCAGATAAAATTCAATGTTTTCTTACTTCGTTTGCAATCTTTTCTATTGTTTCGTGATATACTGTTTCTAAACTGGCCCCTTTAACATTACATTGTTTCTTAAGGACCCCCAGTACATTGTTTCTTAAGGACCAACAATTTAAATAAGCATAGAAAATAGATTATAGACAGAGAAAAAAAATCTATATTCCTTCAATTTCCCCTTTTACAATTTTATTTATTTTATTTATTTATTTATTTATTCATTCATTCATGTATGTTTCTTAATTGCCCATCTCCTTCGGATATGTAGCTGTACACAATTGATAGCTAAGAAAGCTATACATTTAATCAACCTCTTCTAAAAGGTTTAGCGTACTGTCTTACCAAGAGACATGATTTCCTGCCTCTGCTTAAATGACTGGTTGCTGCAGAGCAAAAGAGTTCATCTTTTCTCCAAGGGAAAGCTATACTAAATCCTCGAATAGAATTTTTTTTAACAGCCCATATGGTGACTGTGTCTCTGGATATGTCCAGGGAATAAGGAAATATATGGAAATACATCTTCCTGAATCTGAATTTAGTTTTATTTTCCAAATTCTCTCTCCTCAGAACCAAATCCTCTCAGTAGACACAATGGTGTTTAAGGGTAGGATTTTTGCCTGAATTTTGTGGGCCACGTGGAAATGACTTTCAAGCTTGAGGTTCATTACATATTACGGAGACAAAGGAAACTTTCTTCCAATCTTGAGGGTGTTTTTTTTTTTTAACATAGTACATTTATGTGTATTTTTGAATAATCATTAAAATCATTTATATGTTGTAACTGGACGGGAGTTAGTACTCGTCATCAACATTGTAGTACTATCTCTGTAAATTATAGAGTATTTTTTCATACCACCTATTATCTGAAATGAAATGGGAAATGAGATTAAATTGTAGCTAAATATTGAGAGCAATGATTCTCCTCACACACAATTCTTAATTAATATTTGATCCAAAAGCCAGGAAATGAGAACTTAATTTAAGATAAAATAATGCTAAGAAATCATTAGATATTTTATTAATTAGAAAAAGAAATAGTAGAGAGGCACTGTTACACCACAATATACTCTAGCTAGGAGTTCTTTTATGTATACTGAGAGTATTTACACCAAGACAAATTCCTTATGTGTTCAATGCAAGTATTCTATTCTCTCTTTGGAATATTCATTGCATAGTGAATTTTCAGGCAAACACAAACAGCTATAAACAACTTAGGACAATGCAAATATTAAGACTTGTGCTTACGTTGCCAAAAGAGGTTTACAGCTGAACAGCTAAGATTTTGTTTCCTTTTTTGGAGAAAGAGCCATCACAAAAGAAATATAGCAAAGCCATTTACATTTCTAAGAATGTTTTGGATAGTATCCATTTCACTTAAACATTGAGGCTGCAATGTTTTTTTTACAAGGGAATTTGTAAACCTGTTGCGGATTTTGGAGTGTTGGGTAGGCATAATAAATTATATGCATGCTACATAGATCTCAGCAACTATCATGAGGTATTTTGTTTCAATGATCAATTTAACTGTATCATAAAGCAAATAAATTATTTGGACAGCTGAAAAAGGCTCAGTTCTACTGATGTTTACAATGCTGAAAAAGTTTGCCAAAAAGTTGTGATAAAAAGCAAACAAGTCAGGAAAAAATACAATACATTTACCTACCCTGTTTCTCCAACAATATGGCCTCCCCCAATAGGAAGTCCCAGCATGTTTTATAGGCATGAAATGAAATTAAGCCCCTCCCTGCAAATTAAGGCCTATATTAAAACATGCAAAATGGGGGGGAATGGTGGGGGAGGCCTTGCTGTTAGGAAGTACTTTTGTTGCACACCCGGATATGGTGCTGCTTGCGTTGACCTCGATATGAAGTGCCCCACCAATGCTGAGATCAACATCCAAGTCGTCACCACCTGCCCACCCAAAGATGCAAGGGGGGGGGGAATTAAGTCACTTCCAAAAAGACAGCCTAGCCATTTTTTCAGGGCTCAAAAAATAAATAAAAATAAGACCCAGCCTTATTATATAAGAAATACGGTAAATTCTAAATAGTGACTCATTCTCTGTTTTTATTTGGTTTCATTTATATGTCTATTTCTGTTCTTGATTCATGGCATCACTATTCTTCAGTTACAGACCATTCCAACTGACTTTATAAGCGTGAAATAATTGTAAGGCTATATGCAGTGTTTCAGTAACATGGATACTATGAGCCAATACATTTTATTTTCAGTTGCAAAAGAAGAATTAATTTATCATATTTATTTCATGTGTGAATCCACTTCTCTGGATTTTTTTTAATAAGGAACTATCTTACTATGTTAGGGAAAACTCCAGAGAACAACATAGTAAATCAGGAATCCACTGGAAATTCAGAATAGTTGCAGAATGATTTATCTTGTTATTATTTTCTCAAACATTCTTAGTTTAAACCAATAAATATTTTATGTCAGCAAAATAAGTAAACCCCCAAATCATAGCAGGCACCTACAAATTATCAGCACAAATTGTTGCAGATACATATAGAATGAGCTTTCAGGGTGGCAAGCAGTAAAACATAGCTAAAATCAATAGAAACATGTAATAACACAGTGTCAATTAAAAAAGGTGTAAAAAGCAGCAGCAGCTAAAAACACCAGACATAAAACTAGTTGAAAGCCCAAAGCTTTTAAGGGATGTTAGAAAACCTAACATCTTAGGCATCCTAAGAAAGTTATCTCATGGGGGTAGGGGTTTCTTATATATGGGAGAGTTTCCACATGTTGGTTCCCAGAAAACAAAGCCTACGATCTATCATTAACCAAAAACACCTATCTAAGCAGAAATATTATCTTCCCTTTCACTAAGACTACATGAAACAGTGAAATTCACAGTCCTCTTTTCATCTGGTTTGCTCTGGAGCACTTTGGAAGTGTTTAAAAAGTATTTCTTTAATGTGTATTCCATGTCCTTATGAAAACTGTTTTAATAACATTAATTTTACTGTCTCTAATGTCAGCAGTATTTTAATGTTTTAGTATAGAATCCCAAATAAATAAATAAACCAAACTGAAAATTTCACAAACAAATGCTGTTAGATAAATATATAGTTGGACATTCATCCCTAAGAATACATTTCAGACTAAATTATTCCAGACCTACAGCAGTATGCTAAAATAATATTAGTTTTCTCACCTACAAATCCTTCTTTGCCAACCAATTTCAGGGCAAGCTTGTCTGCCAAAACTGAAGAATTGCCATGTGCAATATTTGCAAAAGGTCCTGCATGCACAAAAACTGGAGTACCCTAGAAGAAAATAATATGAACAGATAGACATACTGAAGTCTATACTAAAGTTTAAATCAACGTGACATTAAGAACAAGAGAGCAAACATTTAGGTAAATTTTACAACATTCTGATGTTACATCAAACAACTGACATGGATAAGGAGGTAGTATATTGATCTAATATAATCAATCTTCTTACTGGTATAATAAATCAATCTTCTAGAGCATGGATGTTCAAACTCGTGCCATCATGTTGCTGTCACATAACTTTTTGCAATGTTTTCCCCATTGGTGGAGCTAGGATGCGTGTGGCCTGCACATGACGCATCTGGCCCGTGGACTGCCAGTTTGACAACCCTGTCCTAGAGCAATCCCATGTTACTGACTGTGTCATATGTGGTGTATTATTAAACACAATTCCTAAACACATAATTAAACTTTCTTGTTGCAAATCCAGGTTCATTTATTGAGTTATGGCATAACAATTTCATTATTAATGTGTAGAATGCATTACCTTACTTTATAATCCTTAACTGCAGCCTCACCACCATCTGGTTCTCTTTGTACAGAGCTGCTATGAACTGCAACTAAGCCCTCTCCTTCAATCAACTCATTGTCATAACTCAGATTTTTAAAATTAGACCATGTACACCAGGTTGTAACGTATATCATCTTATATAGGAGTAAACATCACATAATAAAATGAATTTTCCTTCTTTGGATGCATACACTGACTCTCATAGATAGGAAGTAAAAATGTAAAATGTACATTTACAGTAAAAATGTAATAAGAGTACCTGCTAACTCTTTTTGACTCTTAGATCTGCAGGGTTCTCAACTGATTCCATCGATGAAAAATTCCTCTGAGAGGAATGCAACTGCAGACAGCTCTAAAAGTAGCTCAGTTAGATCCTTAAATAATTTGCTGTCTCTGGAGCTCTCTGCAGGTTGCAGGTGGGGCACAACATACAAATTTGGTTTGCTTGTGGATGGGGGCCAGGATCCTTCTTCTGGGGGAGGAGCAGATTCCAACTAAATCTCTCCAAGATAGAATCATATGATCCCAGAGAAAGTCCATCTGAATGGGGTTATACTCTCTCACACACAGGGGTTGTCTACAAACTAGAGATTCACATAGATTCAAAACTCCTACTTGAAGAACAAATGGCAATTGTGGCTGGAGGGCTCTTGCACAGCTACACACTGTGTGCCATTTGAAACTATTCCTGGACCAAGAGGACCTGTTCAGGGTCACTCAAGGCTACTCATCTTCCATTTCAAGTACCATAACATGCTCTAAAAAGGGTCATTGAAGAGCTTTTGGAAGCTACATCTGGTCCAAAATATGGCAGCCTAAGCAAAGCTTGGATGCTTCACTTTTCATTGCTTCAGGACATGCATTGATGGCAGGTGTAATTAAAGGTGCTGGCTGTAATTTTTAATGTCCTATTTGACTCTGGACCTGGACCATCTTCCCCTATATTTATCTGCCCATCCAGCCAGATTAAATAAATTCAATTTCTTTCTGATCTCATCTGTATGAGACTGTCAGTTGTCAGGCCTATGAAGCAGCCATTTTCAATATAATTTCCCTCACTTTTTTGGATCATCACACCAATAAAATTTGCTCAGTTTCAACCCTCTTGTTGAAGAAAACCATTGAACCTCCTCTTCCAGACACAGCAGGAGTGCTATAACTGAAGATGGGGCTTGCAGGCAAATGGCATTTGTATTTCCTAGCTTTTTATCTTTTATTTTGTGTATGTAACTAAGGGTTCATATTATTATTTCAATACTATTTGTACTATGAGTGAACTCCATTTTTCTAGGGGATGAACAGCAGTGATTTACCCTTAAGATATTCAAAACTTTGAAAACATATGTTGGCAACTTAGACTTATGAAAAAAGAAATGAACCTTGGATTACAGGTGACTGGACTCACCTCCAAAGTCTGCATCAGTGTTGGTTTAATTGCATCCTTCATCAAAACTGCCAAAGCACCAGTTACTCCCTAAAACAAAGATATTTTGTTTTATTTTTAAGGTTAACGTTATTTGAAACTAAGAAGAAGTTCAAGCAAACTAACCCAAAGCATCAAGTAATTTAGCTAAAAACAAAAAAACCTAGAATGGATAAATTTATTATTCTAGCTTTACAGTATGAAGGTATCACAATTTAAAAGAAACAAGACAAAAAAATGGCCTCAATTTCTATAAACCACAAATAAATTTCTGATTTACAACATTTAAACACTATACTTTCAAAGAAATAACCTGTACCAAATGTTAAAATACGTCAAGGCACAAGTCACCAAAGAGTTCTGTAGTTTAATAACTTAACGTTTTTATGTGGTTTAATTATTTGACATTATTTAAGACTACTACTTTTCCCAAGATCCCAAGATCTTCCTTAGATTGTGTTGGGCTCAGGAGAAATCAAAAGTAGTGTTTGTAAACTCAAGGGGTGTGCGTGCTTCTTTTGAAGAAAAATAGTTGTCTAGCTCATTCATGCTACCTTCTATAATCCGCATTGCTGATGTCTTCCAACTGATGTTCCGGATTTTGAACGTACATTGGACCTTCCAAAAAATGTCTAGCAAGTTTCTTGTCCCACCTATAAAACATCAGCCTATCTATATTGTAAAACTGTCAGTGTCTCGGGAACATAAATGGGCCCTGCAAGTTTTCAGAGGAAATAAAAATGATGGGGATTTGTGTTCAAATTTTGGAGTTGAACAATTCACCTTCTGCTATTAAAAAGGACAAAGTAAATAAGGACAATATGGAGCATCCTGCTAGGTAAGTATGTGTGTGAAGGAGGTAGCAGCTAAGATTCTGTTAAATTAGTAGTATGTAACTCTTTGCCTCCCATGCCAGCATTTTATTAGTGAGCAAACACCTCCAGCAGATATTGTGAGGGCACTTATAAACTGCCAGCAGAAGAAAATCTGGAAGAACCAGAAGATTCCAGCAACAGTCTCTCCTAACAAATTTTATTTTTAAGGAGTGGGGAGGGGAGCATTACTCCCCTCTTACTGAAATTATCAGCGTATTACGATATTACAATTGTTAAAACCTTACTGCTTTTCCTATTAAAATGTGAGGCAAGATTTGGAACCTGGATTGTGCCCCAGTTTGAAATGGACATTGTAGAGATGGGAAAGAGAAATAAGGATTGGAAAGTTATATCACTTTCTACGGAGGAATTATTGAGTGTGTCATCTGCACCTCTATAACTCTCTGGTTTGGTTTTGCAACCCAACAGGACAGACACAGACTTCAACAGATAGTTAGGACTACAGAAAAAACAATTACTAGTAACCTGCCTTGCATCGAGGACTTGTATACTGCACGAGTCAAAAAGAGGGCTGTGAAAATATTTACAGACCCCTCACATCCCGGACATAAACTGTTTCAACTCCTTCCCTCAAAACGACGCTATAGAGCATTGCACACCAGAACAACTAGACACAAGAACATTTTTCCCCAAAAGCCATCACTCTGCTAAACAAATAATTCCCTCAACATTGTTCAACTATTTACAAAGTGTGCACTACTGTTTCTGTTAATCTTCTCATCATTCCTCATCACCCATCCCCTCCCACTTGTGATTGTAGGACTGTAACTTTGTTGCATGTATCCTTATGATTTATATTGACTGTTTCTTAGTATGATTTGATTGTTGATTGTACCCTATGACTATCTTAAGTGTTTTACATTATGATTCTTGATTCTTAACGAATGTATCTTTTTTTTATGTATACTGAGAGTATTTAGAAGAAAAATTCCTTGTGTGTCCAATCACACTTGGCCAATAAAGTATTCTATTCTATTTCATGTTTGCTTGTATTATTATTTGATAAAATTGATTATTTTTATGATTACTGTATTATTTTATATTATGTTGCTGCTTGTCAACCACCGAAACATTATGAAATGTGCATGTGCACCAAGACAAATTCTTTGTGTGTCTGATCACATTTGGCCATAAAGAATTAATTAATTAATTAATTCATAACAGTTACCAGCAACATTGGGGCTTTTAATAATTTTTCTTAAAAGGCAGTTGAATCACTAAAATCATACCTAATTTGGAAAAAAATATTTCTCAGTCTCCTGTAATGACAGAACCTACTGTCATCCAATGTCATACAAGAAATATAGGCTATACAAATGGATGGTCTTTTTCATTCAGAACAGAATTAAATTGAATTCATTGCCACAGTTTATAGTAAAGACAATTAATTAATTCTCTCAATAGCTGCTATTGATTTATGTAAATTCAAGCACAGAAGTTGCATGCTTTCAACATTAGCTGATAAGCTGTAAGACAAATAGGGCATTGCATTATTATGCACGTTTTTAAAAATAGTTGGCTGAAATCTAAGAGCAGACTGTCTTCCTTCCTTCCTTCCTTCCTTCCTTCCTTCCTTCCTTCCTTCCTTTGGCTATAAGTTGTTCAAATAGTAGCAGTCTGAAAGCCAACTTTGTCATGTTTATGTGATCAATAAGAGATGACAATTTCTTGATATCACATAAACAAACAATATTAATTTTAAAATCTGCAACTGACTTCCAGGCTGCCCAACTTTTTTGCAGGTGCTTTCATATATAGATAATTTGTCTGATAATTTAGTAATTGTCCAACACTGGGTCTTTTAGATTAAAGCTGAATTTCAATTTTTAATGAAATTTTCAAAGATTATCTTAGATTCATTGTAAAGAGTTAAGAGCCCTTAACTTATAGCCATTCATTTAACAACCAATTTGATATGGTGGGGCTGAAAAAAAAGTGGCTTATGACTGATCCTCATATTTTTTGGTTGCAGAAATATTCTTATCTGCACATTCTTTGTAAAATGAATAAATTACTAAGTAGGTGTATTTCTATATTTTTCTAAAATATGTAACTTGATAAATGCCATTACAATATAAATAGCTACATATTTATTTAATATTCCTTAAAGCTGCTGAAATACTAATCTTGAGGATGCCAGTTTAATTTACCATGAAGATGTCGCATCAATCCATAAAATTTTTTTGTTATGATACAGCAGCCAAATTGCAATCTAGTCTTTAAGACTGTGCTTAATGAACATCATATTTTGGCAACAAACCCTGTAATGTGCCATTACTGAGGCAGGCTTTCTAAAAAACCATAACACTTTTGAAAAGAACTTCTGCGTTTATTAAACATTCAGTTTATCTTTCCCTTCTCTGCCTCCTCCCATCTCCATTCCTTGCAGCATCTGGTTTTCATTGGCCAATGTGTATTTTAGATTTCATTACATTATGCTCAAGATGTGATATAGCACTCTTAAAAATTCAGACCAAAGAGAGTTGCTGGGTATATTATATATTATTCATATCCGAATGAAATAAAAGAAAGAAGGAATTAGTGGTTTTGGCTGAATATTAAATTAGGAATTGTAAAAACTAATGAAAAAAATTATAGAACAAAGTAATTTTAAAAAATGAATTCACATTTGAATATATGCTAATATTAATCAAAATGGGGAGGGGTTTGCAATGGGTCAGTGGTTAAAGACACAGAGCTTGTCAGCTGCAAAGCTGGCAGTCCAGGTTCGAGACCCGAGCGCTTCAAAATGGGGTAAACTCCTGTTACTTGCCCCAGCTACTGCCCACTTAGCAGTTTGAAAGCATACACATGCAAGTAGATTAATAGGTACCACTTCAGTGGGAACATAATAGTGTTCTATGTGACTTTGGAGAATAGCTATGCTGGCCACATTACCATGGAAAATGTCTTCAGACAATGCTGGCTCCTTTGGCCAAGAAACAGAGTTAAGCCCTGCTCCCCTAGAAATGGACATGACTGGACAAGGAAACCTTCACTTTTCTATTAATCAAAATATACACATTTAGGATACTGTTATTAATGTTCTACAAATAGTTACTTGTGATAGCTCTCCCATGTTCTCCACCCCAAGAGGGATGAAAGCAACAGGAAAGCAAAATGATTAAAGTCCTTTGCAAAAAAAAAAAAGCAAGAAGAATGTATGCATGTAGATTAATGTTTGGTTTATCTGAGCAACTGGTTCATGAATGGTAGGTAGCATGTTATCCCCTGCTGCACTGTATTTCTAAATCCAAAAAACATTTTTAAAAAAACACTGCATGCTTAAAGCTCACGCAAAAAAAAAAAAAAGCAAAATGGAATGCTCTGCACATTAACAGGGAAAACTCAAAATGGCCACAAAACACAATACTGTGGGAACCAGTGTCTTGTGTTCTTTACTATTTGTAGTAGTCTTGGCATTTTCCACCATGTATCCTATATCCGTTGCGGATATATTTTCAGGTGTATTTCAAGATGTTGGGATTCCCTTTCAAATTCTACATGCTTTAGAGCTGGCGAATCTATGGCACGCGTGCCGGAAGTAGTATGCAGAGCCATCTCTCTGGACACGCCAGCTGTTGCCCATTGCTCTTCTGGGTTCCAGTGTGTGTGTTTTTTACACGTGTGAGCACAGGAAACAGGAAGAGCAGTTGCCTGGCATGCACGTGTGCACCAGAAAGCAGAGTTTTCAGTTTCCAGTGTGTCCATGTGCGCTGGACACATAGTTTTCACGCATGCATGTATGCCAGAAATCAGGTGGCTGGCATGCATGTGCACAGGGGAGCTGCTCTTTCGGTTTCCGGCACTCCTGCGTGCATGCCAGGGAGATGCTCTTCCAGTTTCCGATGCTCATGCACACACTCTCATTTTGGCACTCAGTGCTGAAAAGGTTTGCCAACATTGCCTTAAAGGCTGATTGAGATCGCTTACTCTAAACAAAGCCTAAAGAGATAGAGTGCTTATACAGAGTGCTTGCTTTCCATTCCTTGTTAAGATATAGTGTCTGAAGAAGATGTTTTTAACAGGAGAGCAGCTCCTGCACTCCTGCCAGCTATAAGATTTGTACCCTCACTTTTCCAGCATGCGTTTGGGGACAGAGACATATGTAGGTAACAGTACTGGGGAACTGATGAGGTTTTGTCTGGCACAATATATGGCATTGTTTTATGATTTTATATGCCAACTCAGAAAGCTCAAACTGCCCAAAGAGCTGCTGATCCAGTTCTACAGAGGAATTATTGAGTCAATCACCTGCACCTCTATAACTGTCTGGTTTGGTTCTGCAACCCAACAGGACAGACACAAACTTCAGAGGATAACTAGGAATGCAGAAAAAACAATTACTACCAACCTGCCTTGCATCGAGGACCTGTATACTGCACGAGTCAAAAAGAGGGCTGTGAAAATATTTACAGACCCCTCACATCCCGGACATAAACTGTTTCAACTCCTTCCCTCAAAACGACGCTATAGAGCATTGCACACCAGAACAACTAGACACAAGAACATTTTTCCCCAAAAGCCATCACTCTGCTAAACATATAATTCCCTCAACATTGTTCAACTATTTACAAAGTGTGCACTACTGTTTCTGTTAATCTTCTCATCATTCCTTATCACCCATCCCCTCCCACTTGTGATTGTAGGACTGTAACTTTGTTGCATGTATCCTTATGATTTATATTGACTGTTTCTTAGTATGATTTGATTGTTGATTGTACCCTATGACTATCTTAAGTGTTTTACATTATGATTCTTGATTCTTAACGAATGTATCTTTTTTTTATGTATACTGAGAGTATTTACACCAAGACAAATTCCTTGTGTGTCCAATCACACTTGGCCAATAAAGTATTCTATTCTATTTCATGTTTGCTTGTATTATTATTTGATAAAATTGATTATTTTTATGATTACTGTATTATTTTATATTATGTTGCTGCTTGTCACCCACTGAAACATTATGAAAACATTATAAATAAATAATACACACCAAATCTTCTGCTGTCACAGGTTGCCCTTTTGTGTTATTAGCAATTACAATCTTTCCCAGTCTCTCTTTCATATCAGACAGGCTACTGGTTAATGCTAATATTGCCATTATTTCACTTGCAACAGCTATATCAAACTGAGTCTGTGAACAGAAAAGGAAAGTTATAGAAAATAAGACATTCAAAGCTCATAACTAGATCTCCTATATGCCTAGTATAGTGTCACAGCTGTCAACTAGACTGGGAAGTTTAAAAAAACAATAATACCCAGAAGATCATGGAAACCACTTGCATATTCTTGCTAAGAAAACAACAAAACAATCTGCAGGTTTTTTAGACACCATGTATGGCTCACTTGTATTTTTACATTTTATATTGCTTTTATTTTGTATTTATTTTATATTGTTCTCGACTGTTCTATAAAGCTCAGCAAGATCAACATGGTGCTAGATAACATCCCAGGAGGTCAGTACCTACCTGAGTGCTAGGAATGGTGGCTAAATGGTTTGATCTGTGTAGCCCTAGGGAAAGCTTATATAACATACTCTCTCATTCAACACAGTAAAGAACAACATCACCTTTATGGTTATTTGGAAGACCAATTTCTTATCTAGTTAGTTCTCTAGCTATGTTTATAAACAGAACTAGGCCCACCTGCCAATCACTTTAAGCTTGAAGGAGGTTGTATATTCCATATGATAACTTTCACTTATATTTACAGTGGAACCTTGGGTCATGACCATAATCCGTTCCAGGACTTCGATTGCAACCAGATTTAGTCATGACCGGAAGCACGACCATCTGCGCATGCATGGACAAAAAAAAAATTGGCGCCTGGTGCCGAAGGGGAAATTGCTGCGGCAGGGAAAATCGCTGCAGCTGTGTATGGTCACCACCCGAAAATGCTTTCACGACCAGAAACAAAACTTTACCAAAAATACTGGTCGTCACCCAGTTTGGTCATGAACAGAAGCGTTTGCGATCTGAAGTTCCACTCTATTTTGTTTAGCAATAGGCTCTTAAGTGCTCTCAAGAATATACTTAGGTGGCCATTTCATCCATGTCATTTTTGAGCTAATTTATCAATACATAAATACCATTGAGTTCTATTTCTACATATTTTTTCAAATTCTATCTAATTCTATGATGAAATGAAATTATTCCTATGCTATTGATAATAAAGCAGATTGAACCTCTGGAATAAACATTGATTATGTTTAACAGAAACAGAAATAATTATCTTAAACTGTATGTCAAGTTATGGTGAAGATTTATTCATTTCTAAGCCTTCGTATATCAATTTACTGAAATAATAGCAGGAATGGAGCATCATAAAGTCTACATGAAATTTAATCTCAAACATACTTACCTGGCGAGAAAATCCCTTCTCTGTATTTGCTTGGCCAATTGTTATTTTTCTAAGGAATCTATCATTTGTATCCACCACTGAAAGGAAAACAAATAGTTGAAATATTTATTAAAGTATCAAAGCTTCTGTTCTACTACCAGAATTGGGTGGGAAATGTTTGCACATTTCACCTTGTTAATATGTTATAAATATAATTTAAGTATCCACATATTTCATTATCTTTAATGTATGTTATTCTTTTAAAATGCTATGGAAGCGTGGAACTGTAGCAGGACAGAGTAACATAATTTTTTGCATTGTTGAATTTTGCTGCAAACGTATACATGGGACTAGAATAATGACATTTTTTTGCAATACAATGATTATAGAAATATTTAAAATATTCATTCCTGAGTGTAAATTATTAATATTTTAACATAGACACAAAGTCAAAAGTGTCACAGTATATTCATGAACTGGAATAGAGGTTAGTAACAAGGTCAGCCAATGAGAGCTGAATTGAGGGTTGAAACTTAAAGAGAGAGTCTAGGCGTGGCTCTATATATTAAGCTCTGCAGCTCTGAAGCTATGTTAAGTTCTCAGTCTGTTGAAAATGAAACTGCTTCTCTCCTCTGTTTGCTTGCTGAAAACTAGTGCACAGCTTTAAAGTGAAAGAGAAACTAATTTGCTTGCTGAAAACTAGAGCTCTGCTCTGAACCTATAACATGTCTGCTTCTGTTTGAGTTTGCTCCATGTTGGAGAAATCTATTGTATTATAAAATTTACTTAATATGTTTATAAAGATGTTAAATGAAGCATCAGCCATCTGTGATTATAGAATACTTTATTGGCCAAGTGTGATTGGAGACACAAGGAATTTGTTTTGGTGTATTTTTCTGGCGCTGAATTTATGCTGCAAAACTGCAGAAAAAGGCATTTCAATATATTGCTTAGCAAAATCATATAAAAAAACCTTCTATAAAATTATCTTCACTAAACTTTGTCTATAGGACTTAACTTTTCAGCTACAAAGATAGAATGACCTTTTCTTAGAATTCCCCCCAAATTGACCATTTTTCTGAACATTCATCATTGGAATCTCATTTTTTAATTAAAACAATCCAAATTACCCTTGGAGCCAATAATTTTTGGAAACAAAGATAATTTACTAAATTTAAAGACTCTATTAATATTTGGATGACAGGATTTCCAGGGAACACCAAAACTCTAGGTTAGACAAATAAAAAATAAAAAAAATATCCCAGAAGAAGGAAGATCATAGTGCTGTGGAGAAAACAACACTGACATGTCCATGAAGTTACCAGGAATTAAAACTGACTTGAAAGAGGCTTTACCTTTACATTTAGAACAATGAGCATATTCTAAATGGTCTTTTTAAGTAATATGTTTTTATTCTATTTACCACCCAAATTTCCTTCTGGTAGAGGTGTGATACGTTTGTTCAATAAAGAAATAAAATTAAAATTTGGAAGGACATGCTCTTCTACTGCAATGGAGAATGCAGACATTTAAGGAAGTCTTTTTGTTTATAAGACATTGGATGGTATTTAAATTCAATATGCATATGGAAAAAAAACACCACTAATGTACAACAATCAAACAAGCTTTCTAAAATAACATTTTGTAGAACACAAATTCAGAACATTTTAAAAATCCTTTGAGTTACAGATATTTTATTGACTCTTTTGATTTTTATTACTCATTCTGGAAGGAAAACTATACCTTGCAACATCATGGAAGAAGAAAGCACCAACTAACTTACAGGGTGTTCCATTTTACATCTAAAATGGGGACAAGTTTATAATTTTTTGATAGGATGTATACAGGGACAAGTAACTGAAGTTGTGCAACCTAGATTTACCAAAGTGCATTATGTATTTGTTCTAGAATTACTTAGCATGCTAAATTCCATCTGCCAAATATATACCTCTATTCTATGACCAAAATCAGCCTGTGACAGTCTTAGATTTGATGACCACAGACAGCAAAGGGCCACACACAGGAAGAGGTGCCGAGGCCCAGGGATGGGTTTCTACCCATTCTGCCCACCTCTGTAGAACCGGTAGCTCTGAAGAGCAGTAGACAAAGAAGGGGTTCTATGTCTGCTGATGTTTTTGCCCACCTGCCCACCCGGGCTCTTACCTGATCTTTATTTCCTGATTTTTCAACTTCAGCTGCAGTTAAAAAAACAGGAAAAGAGGGCTGTTTCAAAGGCTGCATCTCTGCACACAGCATGTTGATGACGATTTACAGGCGTGAGGCTCACAGCGTGCAGGAAAGCTCGTAAATCCCGAACCTGTCATATCCCACCCCTGCCTAGGCCCCTTTGAGACAAACAGAAGTCATTGCTAGTCAGGGACCTGTTTACATGGAAATAGCATAAATATCTCCTACTAGCTGCAGCAATGAATAAAACAATGAAATGTGTGTTGTTACGTCTTAAGGCAAACCCTCCCCTTTTGTATTTCTTGATATCAGAAAAAAATATATGTCACAGGGTTGTGTGCTCCTTCAACAATTTCCTTCTGGAGAAACAGTCAACACTGTTATTTATGATCCCTTCATCCAATTCTAAATGCAGGTTTTTCAGGAAATGGGACCTGTGAATGTCATAAGCGGATTGCGACAAAAATACACCATCCTAATACTTTCACACACTCACAGGATATGTATATTTTTGAGGAAGACACAATTTATATGCTTTGGCTTACCGATTATCAAGCCAGTGTTTATAATTGTCACCAACACTCTCCCATTTCCAGTTGCTATGATATTATTATGAAAAACTAAGGAAATCAAAGATAGTTACACTACAGCTTTCCACCACAAATTGCTTATGCAAATTGCCTATGTTTTTATTCTGGGTGAGAGTGGGATTCTTACAGCAGGATCTTTCACATTGTCACATTCACCAAATTTGCTGAGAATTGCAAAAAGCTTAAGGAATGGGAAGAACATTTATATAGCTTTTATGTTGGGTCTTTGTGAGTCTTTAGTCCAAAGCAATAAAATCATTGAGTTAAAAGAAGGGGAACTTTTATCATATTTCCAGTTCTCAAAATTCAAAGTACAGAATATACAGGAAAAATCAAGACCATACTTATTAACTTGTTTCCAAAATATTAATCAGGATGTCAGATTTTGCTCTGCTTCCAGAGACCATTATCAAGTCACAAAAGATAGTTAAGCAAATGCAGTTTTCTTTTCCTTTTCACTGAATAACTGAATCAGTTCTGAAAAGAAGCTTTTTGTCAAAAACTGCATATAAAACTCTGCTTCTTTCAAAAGTCATTGTTTATGTTAAAGTTGAAACTTTCCAGGAGGTATCTAGTAGATAACTTTATGCAAGAGCAAAGTAGACTAGATGGAGACATCTTTTATTTGATACCTACCCCTTTGCCATGTTATTGTAGATGTGTCTATATCAAGTCGCACAAATCTGTTAATCTCATCTGCAGTTAATGTTTTAGGATCCATTTTGGTTATTCCGAGTCTCTAAAATCAAATAAAGAGAAAGAGATAAAAATAGATACAGAACTTATGTCAGGATTTCGGCAGTTACCCCATTTAAATCATGAGTCTTGAGCCAAACTTCCAAAACTTCAAAAGGATTTATTGGGAATGAAAATGTCTGGCACTGCCTGGGTGTAGCCGACTCTGAGATACATAATTCATTGTCACCCTTGACCCTGGTTCCCTCCTGCCACCCCCTGAGTGTATTGTAATTCATATTCTCTAATGGGACACATCCATAACCAAGACACATCCATAACCACATCCATATCATCAATCATATTCTCCAGTTAGAATTTTGCACAGCAGACACTTCAGTCACTTAGTTACTATCTTTGAAAATTATTTATGGAATGCACTTTTAGTTTCCAAGCTGCTGCACTGCTCCCCCCTTCCTTTCTGTTGGCAACTCTAAAAAGACCATAGATACATTTTATGAGCTGACAACTTACACATATGACCATAGTACCCCTGTGCCCTATTCTCATACTTGCTAAATTGTGCCTACATGGCATCCAAAGCCTGATCAGATCCACTGTAATTTTTGTTAATGTAGAAATCAAGCAGGCAGTGGTTTATGGGACAGACATTCCAGTAGACATTCCAGTTTTTATCTTCTTTTCCAGTGGAACAAGAAACAGGAGGAAAAGCAGCAGCAAGTATCAGTAATATATCTTGGGAACGAAGTGTGAAACAATCCATACCAAAAGTGTTTGAAAGATTATGAAACAAATCATAAGCCCTATCAAACTACTGTAATTACTGCATACAATGGAAGACAAATATGTCTATAGGATATTGGGTGGTGAAGGTCCTGTTTGCCCCAAGGAGCACAAAATTGAAGTTTAGCTATCTTTACAGTAAACCAGTTATGAGAAGGAAGACCCTACTTGGAGCAAAGACTCTTCAATGTAACAAAATATTCTGGATCCAGCTGTCTACAGAGCTCATCTCCCTGCTGTGGCCACCCAGTATACCTAGTAGCTGAACTGCTAATTAGAGGCTCAATAGAAGGCAGTTATTAAATCTCCAATATATGTTATTAAACAACTATATTGAATGACCTGCTTAAGCAGATAAGGCTATTGTGAATGGAAAAAGGGATAAGACACTAATTTGTTTCCTAATTCTGTATCTCCAAGTATTCTGTAGCAGATATAAAAATAGATCTCATCTTATCCTGTTTTATTTTCAAGAAGAACAACTGGACAGTGCAAAATGCAAGTGAAAAACAAAAATAAAGAACATTTGCCTCTTGGAGTACTTCTTATCAGCCACCCAATGCCATCCCATGGTTATCAAAAGTGATAGCTGGTAAGCTTTCATGTTATCTAAAACAACACGTTGCAATTATTATAATCAAGTTGTGGCCTCAAATGTATTACAATTTGTATAATTATAATTTCCATTCTAAACTAAGTTCTTTCTCTTTCCTTCACTTTTTGAAAAATATGTTGGTCAGCACTTTAAGCAACTACAGTAATTTTAGCATTTGATTCGTGAAATTAAATACATTCAGTGCTTTTTTATACAAAATGTATGGCTGGATTGCTTTCCTCTGCAGGACTGAGAATCATAATCAAATTTAGTAATTCCCAGGGAAGACATTTAACTGTTAAGATAACCAGTTACCTGCCATTGTTTTACAGTTTCCAGTCTATTATTTGTAGTCTGTTAGTGAGAAAAATCAAGGAATTTCAGTAAGATATCTACATAATCTTTTCAGCACCCCCTACCCAAGTAATACGTGGCATTAATTTAAAGATTTCTCCAGCTTCTTAAATTACTCTGGAGCATATAATTATTCTGAATCTACCTTGCTTTTTGCATAGATGTGGGCAGTCTACACATAATCATTTCCCCCATCCCTATGTGGTGATTCAGAGCCTGGTGGTTTGCTTAGAGCTGAACAACCAAAGAGTATAAATATACTGTATTTAAAAGTCAATATTTTTATTCACTTCAAGGTTCTTTGGATTGTAACTTAAAGCTATGAACCACTTTTTAACAGCAGTAAAAATGTAAGTTGTTGAAAGCACATGAAAATGCTTTCCCATTCTCTTTTAGAGGAATTCCCTAACTCCATATAGAATTCCATATAATGGAAGCAAATAGTTACATTTAAAGGTAAAAGTAAAGGTTTCCCCTGTTTAGTCACATCTCAGTCTTGGGCAGAGGTCTCCAAACTTGGCAATTTTAAGACTTGTGGACTTCCTGAGGAAGTGGGAGTCCACAAGTCTTAAAGTTGCCAAGTTTGGGGACCTCTGCTCTAGGGGGCAGTGCTTATATCTATTTCTCAGTTGAGGGAGCCAGCATCGTCCCAAAATATTTCCATGGTCATGTGGCCAACATAACTATATGCTGAGCTGCACAGAATGCTGTTACCTTCCCACCGAAGTGGTATCTATTTATCTACTCGCATCTGTATGTTTTCGAACTGCGAGATGAACAGGAGCTGAGGCAGGCAACGGCGGGTTCACCTCACTGTGCAACGCTCAGGTCTTGAACCTGAGCTGTCAGCTTTCCATTTGACAAAGTCAGCATCTTTAATCATTCTCCAGTTAAATTTACTTCATCCTATTTTTTGTGTAGCCAGGCCAGCCTTTATTAGAATCTCCTCTTCTCATTAAAGTCTGCATCAACTTTATTTATTTTAAAACCAAACCAAAAGCTTTTCTTTTCAAAATAAGTAAGTTGTCTATAGAGATTCTCAGTCATCCAAGTCATGGTTGTTCCAAAGGTGCTTTTTCAAGAGGCACGTGGACTTTATGGTTTTTGTTTGAAGATGTTTTGTTTCTCATCCAAGAAGCTTCGCTGAAGAGGACAGAAGCTAAAGAAGCTTCTTGGATGAGAAGCAAAATGACTTTAAAGAAAAACCAGAAAGTCCACTTGTCTTTTGAAAAAGCATCTTTGGGAAATCCAAACAAATGTTTTCCAAAATATTCTATAAGATATTCCTTAAAGAACTACTTACTTTCATGCGTGCAAGTTGTATAGCTGAAAATTTCCTTTCTCCATGGACTGATGGAACCAATCTATTATATAAGGCCTGTAAAGAATACAATAGTAAATATCAGTAAGGGAAGTGTTATTCCAGTCAGGTATTATAGACATAACTTTCTCTGTAATAATTCTGTTCAAGCTTTATATCCATGTTACAAAGCTCTTCTAAACATGCCTCCATTTACTGTAGCTTCTGAGAAATATTTCCCCCTTTTTAAAAAGAAACAAAGCAAGCTGCTGTAAGTGTCATAACTAATAAAATGCACATGAATGGGAAAGGAAGGCTTTGGCAAACAGACTGCCCAGTACTTCTCTCAAAAACTGAACTGAAGACTAAAAAACTGAAAGTACCACTGTGTGTCAGGTTTAGGGGGCAGAATTATTTATTTATTTATTTATTTTGTCAAAAGCTTACAACACAATAGAAATAAGAATAAACATAAGTTTAAATATAAGAAACAGGAACTAATTATTGGGGACAATAGGACAGGAACAGTAGGTACGATTGTGCGCTTATGCACGTCCCTTAATTACATTGAGTATAACTCTTTCCTTAAGTACAGCATTTATTTAATCACCCCTCCCTCGGTCTCCTTGGAGAATTTATGAGAGGGAATCTAATTTTTTTCATTGCCTAATACCTTAAATAGTCTGGCCCTGGAAACTAAGTCTGTTCTTATTTATGCAGCAGATTGGAACTAATTTTTGAGTCACACAATTGGAGTTTCCACCAACTTGGCTCCCTCCCAAGTATTGCATTGCAACTCCCAGAACTGAGAGGTGGCCATCATTTTGCCCTGGAGTTCCCATTCCTTTTTTGAGCCATATGTAAAAGGAGAAAAGGAAAATCAAACTAAAGCTTACATAATGTTGAATCTAAACCAAGAACTTAGTCAAGCCTAATTCTATCGAAATTCTATGCATTTCAAGAGAAATATTCGACCCAACAGTTATTTCAACTTCAAAATGCCTTTTATGAGAAAACACAGTGAGTATACAATCATAAGTAGTCATTAAATGTGACATGTCACAATTAAAAGACTGTCCTGGAGGTCAGGGAACATATCTTTTCCAGCTCAAAAATGTATGTATATGTATGGGATCACTATCAGTGGTGCTACATACCTATCTTTCTCAAAATAAGAATACCTGAATGGGTGACTTGGCCTCTGCATCCCTCCAGAATTTTGGGCTATTTCTAATAATATATCATGGCTCCAAATTTAATGTGTCAGATTTCATATTATATTGTCTGATGCAAACTTTCCATAATTGCATGAGCATACAAACAGTTTTTAAACTAAGCAAGCAGAAATGAAAAGATGAACCTCTGAACCATAAAAAAACTTTCTTCATTGACAAATCTCAAAGCCAAGACACTAGGGCAGCACAGGTGTTCTTCCTGATTGCAAAATGTTTTGGGACATCATTTTCTTGTTGGTAATCCAAAAATCTGAATACGGACACAATGGCTCAGTGGCTAAAGGCTAGATCACATCGGCCGAAGGATGCAAAACGTATGTAAAAAGGACACAGCGGACGAGAAAATGTTCCATCCGTTGTTAGCCGCTCTCAAAAGTGCCCCAAATTTGCATAAACAGAGCGGACAACAACGGAAAGGAACGGACGGGGAGAGGACGTTGCGACGATGTTAAGCGGATGCTCAACGGAAGCCTAGCGGATGGAAGCGGATGGCACGTCCGCAGGGCTTCCGGGGGAGCACAGCAAAGCAGAGGTGCAGCGGAAGGGGCGGAGGCGTAGCGGATGACATGGATGCAGAGCGGGCGCCTAGTGGATGCAAAGCGTTTACTGCGCATGCGGGGAAGATGCATTGCATCAGCCCCGCGGACATAAAAGGATGCAGCTCGCAAGCAGGTCACCATTCAGAGGAAAGACCTGCTGCCAGACACATCTTCAGCCGACAGCCATGGGGAAGAAGAGGAAGCCTGTGCCTACTCCTGCCAGCCCTGGCAAGAAGGACAGGGCCACCATCCCACCCGCTGGCGCTGACTCTGTTTCTGCTGGGGCTTCTGCTGCTGGTGCTGACTCTGCTGGTGCTGGAGCTTCTGCTGGTGCTGCTCCTGGTGCTGGTGTTTCTGCTGGTGCTGCTCCTGGTGCTGGTGCTTCTGCTGGTGCTTACTCTGCTGGTGCTGCTCCTGGTGCTGGTGCTTCTGCTGATGCTTACTCTGCTGGTGCTGCTCCTGGTGCTGGTGCTGACTCTGTTGGTGCTGCTCATGGTCCTGCTGCTGCTGCTGCTGCTTGTGCTACTGCTGGTCATGCTGGTGCTGCTGGTGCTGCTGCTGCTGGTGTGGTGGATCAGCCCCTAGAACCTCAAAACCCGACTGATGAGGGCCCAGAAGGCCCTGCCAGAGGGAGGAAGAGGCATTTGCAAGATAGGGAGAGGAGACAGTACTCCACTGAAGAGGAACATGAGGGGAGGTGCTCGAATGGCTGAGGGAGAACGAGTACCTCTGGCGGAAGGGACACAGGCTCTATCGAGACACCAAGCGGAAGCAGGCGGCTTGGAGAGAGAAGGCAGAGAGCCTGGGCTACACTTCGGAGGTCTTCCTCGGGTGGTGGAAGCACATGCACACCTGGTACGGGAAGCTGTACCTCAAGACATCTGGCCAGGCCGCGGTCAAGCTCACCGACCGGGAGACCTCCGTGATGGCCAAGTGCAGCTTCATGGAGGGTGAGGTCCGCCACCGAGCAGCAGCCCCTCTGTCAACCGTCTCTCTCAGGCAGCCCACAGAGAGCCAGTCCTCTTCTAGTCAAGAGTCAGCTCCTGTGTCCAGGCAGGTATCTTTGGAGCGCCCCATGACAGAAACCCCCCCCTGACAGCTGCACTCCCCGTGGCGGAGCACGTGGAGGACCCCCTGACACAGTTGGAGCAAGAAGAGGCCACTGCCACCAGAGACCAACCCACACCCACACCCAGCTCCACAGAAAGCAGGCAGAAAGCCAGACCGAAAGGGACAGAGCCACACTGTCCTGCTGGAGATCAGGGACACCATCAAAAGCAGCGTAGATCTCCTCTCTCAGCTGGTACACTCTGACATACCATCCTCAAACCGCAAGCCCTTCCTCACCTACGTCAACCAGACCCTCATGGACATGTCCGAATCCCAGTACCAGGTGATCAAGGAGAGGATCACAGGTCTTCTGCACAACCCTCCAGGCCCAGCTGAACCTGCTTCGACCCAGTCCAGGTCTGCTCCTCCACCCCAGGTGATGTCACAGCCCTTCCAAGGCTTTCAACAGCCCCTCACCTACCAAGGCTACGGCTACCAGGAGTTCCAGCAGCACAGGCAGCCCTTCCCAGTCCAGGCACTGGTACATCGCACACCACAGGTGCCACCGATGCCACAGATGCCACCGACGCCACAGATGCCGACACCTCACCTCGCTCACCTGCAGACCAGACAGCTCCACTACACTCCTCCTTCCTCCACCCCACAGCCAAGCCCAGCCTCAGAACATCTGTCATCGGTCTTGGGACTGACACCCCATGTCATGGAGGAAGGGGCTCTCAACATCATGGGACTGAGCCAGCTCTCTGAGAGCTTCCTCTTCACACCATCCCCTGTTGTCCTCTCGGGGCCAGGCACCCCAATGGCGCCTCAGACCAGCACTCCAGCCACTGCCACCTCCACAGCACCTGGACCCTTCACCCCTGAGACCATGGGCACGCCTCAGAGTGACTGAGAAGAGTGCCAGAGACTGGGTTGCTACCTGTTGACTTTATCTTTGCTTGGGACAGTTTACTTGGGTCATTTTGCTTTTACAGTTTGTTATTAATAAAGGTTATCTTTGCTTCACACACTTGGTTCAGTTCTTTTAGTAAATAAAGACTTGGTGGAAACTTTTAGAAATGGTTTAAGCCTTTGCATGCTTGTGGGATGGGTAAGGATAGCATTGGGATGGGCAGGGATACCTGTGGGATGGTTAATAGCTGTGGGATGGGTTAAGATAGCAGTGGAATGGGCAGGGATGCCTGTGGGATGGGTAATAGCTGTGGGATGGGTTAGGATAGCAGTGGGATGGGCAGGGATACCTGTGGGATGGTTAATAGCTGTGGGATGGGTTAGGATAGCAGTGGGATGGGCAGGGATAGCTGTGGGATGGGTAATAGCTGTGGGATGGGCAGGGATACCTTTGGGATGGGTAATAGCTGTGGGATAGATAAGCCTCCAGTGCAAGCATAGGGGACTGTATGGTCCACCCTCCCAGCTGCCACACGTGTGGCCCTTTTTTATCAATAACAATTTATTCATTGATCAACACATTTCAACATAAACACAACTCTTTATTAAATGCCCTGTTCATTGTAGGGCCACTCAACATACATGGCACAATCTCATCAGTGTTATGAGACAGGCTGAAGGAAGCATCCATTAAGCATCTAACATCCTGTCTTGCCACTCCACTGCTCCAGCTGGGGAGTTGCATCAGTGTCTCAGTAGGTTGCGCTGCTTCTTCCCTTCACGTGAAGCTCTGTTGGGGCCTTGCACATCTACAGTGTCTGTCAGGTTTTGCCCTTGCCTCCATTCACCAGGCTCCATGTCCCCATTGCCTTGTTGACGGTCCACAAGCCTGTTCTGCAACACTGGTTAGCGGGTGCGCATGAGATTGTGCAGGATGCAGCAAGCTTCCACAATGTTCCTCACGGTCTCTGGGCGATGCTGCATGGTGGTGAGAAGTACCTGGAACCTGTTGGCCAGGATGCCAAAGGCGTTCTCCACCACCCATCTTGCCCTGTACAGCCTGTAGTTGAAGATCCTCTCTTCACGGGTGAGGCATCTGGAAGTGTAGGGCTTCATGAGGTAGGTTCTGAGGGAGAAGGCGTCATCCCCCACGATGAAGTAGGGCACATCTTGTGTGTCGTTGGGCAGGGGTTCTGGATCTAGGAAGGCCATGATGAGGTTGCGTTCCAGCCCCTCCTTGAGGTCACTGGCATTGTATACCTGGGCATCTGAAGCTGACCCGTTGCCTGAAGCATCGATGTAGATGAACTTGTAGTCAGCATCGACCATGGCGAAGAGGATGATGCTGAATAAGCCCTTGTAGTTGAAATAAGTGGACCCTGAGTTGGCTGGAGCTTTGCAGACCACGTGCTTCCCATCTATGGCTCCAACGGTGTGGGGGAAGTTCCACTTCTGATACCACTGCTCTGCAACTTTCTTCCAGCCTTCTTCAGTGGAGGGGCACTGGGGGAGCTCCTCCAGGTATTCTTCGATGATGGCCTGTACCACTTCTCTGACCACAATGCTGATGGTGTTGTGTGGCACCCTCCAGGTGTACTGCATGTTCCTATACGTGGTCCCTGAGGCCAGGTGGCGCAGAGTCAGTGCCACCTTCAGCCCAGGGTCCAGGCTGGGCCGGAAGTTGGTGTTTGCCTTGGTCAACCTGGGTCTCAGCTGCTCCACAACTTCGTCAAACATGGCTGGTGGCATCCTCATGAAGTTCTGGAATGCACGAGTGTCTTCGTTCCTCAGCCCCACCATCAGCTTGTCATACAGTCCGTCTTTTCGCGATCCATCTTCTTGCGATCCATCTTCGGACCCAGACACTTCTTGGACGCCTCCTTTTCTTCACGTAGAACAGGTGAAAAAGCCTGTAGAGGGCTTTGCACTGTTGTAGAATGATGGCGGCTAACAAAAGGAGTGTGTGACGATCCATGGTGGAGATGACTGGATGCTGGGGAAGAGCAAGAGTAAGAGCAAGGCTGAAGAGGTCTGCACCCCACGTCTGCTGGACCGAAAGTGTGATCCAGATGATTTATCCCCCTTTTTATAGGAAATCTCGTTTTTCCGCTTGGTGTCCTTCTGCATCCTCTAGACATCCTGCAGACATCCTAAATATCCGAGATACGTCCCCTATACAAATGTTTTTTCCGTTTTAATGCTTTATATGAGAGCTGCATCCACTTTCATCCTTTCTATGTCCATGGTACTAACGCTGCGTGTCCGTTCTGCATCCGTTTCGCTTCCTCCCTGTGTCCGTTTTCCGCTGGTGTGGATGCGAGTTGCGCGAATGCGCAGCAGATGCCTAGCGGATATAGCGGACGCGTAACAAATGACGGACGTATAACGGATGTTCCCCGTATGCGTAGCGGATGTAGAACGGACACGTTGGATACTTCATCCACTCAAAATGTTTTGTGCAGCTCAAAACTTTTTCAGCGGATGAAATCTCAGTAGACGGATGCTGGACAGATAGAGAGTATGAAAAACGTATGCAGTGAGTACAGAACGGATGCATCACGTCAACCAACGGATGGCAAGTTTTTCTCTCCGTTTTCCATCCTCTTTCCATCTGTTGGTGCAGTGTGACATGGGCTTAAGATGCTGAGCTTGTCGATCAGAAAGGTCAACACGTTGGCGGTTCGAATCTCTAGCACTGCGTAATGGAGTGAGCTCCTGTTACTTCTCCCAGATTCTGCCAACCTGGCAGTTTGAAAGCATGTAAAAATGCAAGTAGAAAAATAGGGACCACTTTGTTGGGAAGGTAACAGTGTTATGTGTGCCTTCTGCATTTAGTCTTGCCAGCCACATAACCACAGAGACATCTTCGGACAGCGCTGGTTCTTTGGCTTTGTAACGGAGATGAGCACCACCTTTACTTTTATCTTTAACCTAAAAACAGAGATTTCTGCCCACTACAGGTAGTCCTCAACTTAGAACAGTATAATTTAATGACTGTTCAAAGTTACAATGGCAATGACTAATCAAAGTTACAAAGAAAGTGATTTATGAGCATTTTTCACACTTATGACCATTGCAGCATCTCTATGGTCAAATGATCCTGGTTTAGATGCTTGGCAAGTGGTTCATATTTATGATGGTTGCAGTGCCCCAGGATCATCTGATCACCTTTTGTGACCTTCTGACAACAAAGTCCATGGGGAAGCTAGATTCACTTAGTGACCATGTTACCAACTACACAATTGCAGTGATTAACAACTGTTGCAAGAAAGGTCATAAAATGGGGCACAACACACTTAACAAACGTCTCACTTACGAACAGAAATTTTGGGCGTAAGTCAAGGACTATCTGTATAGCACAAGTTCATTGAGTCCTAATCAGACTTCTGGGGCAGAGAAACAAATCCATTTGCAAGGTTTTTCAACTTTGGTTACATTTAAGACATATGGACTTCAACTTCCAGAATGCCTCAGTCAGCATATGCTGATTGGGGAATACTGGGAGTTGAAGACCACATGTCTTAAAGTTGCCCCGGTTGAGAAACCCTCAATTAATATTTACAAGCATGACTTAGAGTAGACACTACCTCCTTTTTTTGAAAACGTAATAGCCCCAGGGCCAAAACTGCTGTACATGTATTGTTTTTAAAAATCATGGTGGGATCAGAAAGGGGTTGAAACTTTGAATCATTCTGTCATCATTAAAAAAAACCTCTCCTTCATAATAGGAAGGAAGGAAGAAGGAGAGGAGGGGAGTGGAGGGAGGGAGGAAGGAAAGGAAGATTTACAGGGAATAAAGCAAGGGAAAAACCCAACTTTTCTTCTCTTTTTGAAGTCTCAGACCTTCAAACTCCTAGCGGTCAATGATGAAATATTTGAAATTGTTTTAATTATTATATTCTCAAAATTGCATTTCACAGCAAATTACCGTGGAATGAAGGATCATTCTTACCTTATCAGACTGAGTGTTCTCATGTAGCGTCCTAGCGTCTATGGCAGCAGCCAGCAAATTATTTGCTGCAGTAATGGCATGAATATCACCAGTTAAGTGAAGGTTGAACTATATAGGAATGAAATATGAAAAAGACATTCTTTTTGCACACTCCATTAAACTAGTGTCAGTTGTTTCAACCTATCCAAACATTCACTTCTGGGATTAGTAGTTCAGATGAGCAGTTTGAAATATTATGGAATCATAACTGTCGTGATTGAAGTGATTTACTACATTATAGATGGTCCCAGTTCTGTGTTCAATAACTGAGTTCTCATGACCTAAGCAGAAATTCATACAGGAAAGTTGAAAATGTTACTTTTTTTAATGTGGCAGGCCGTGAGTGATTTGTACAGATCCATTTAGAAATCATCTTGACTTATGATTTGGATGAAGAGGAACAAAAATGACATGTGTTTTAAAATAACTATGAATCTATCTCAGACTTTGTAAGAAATAAAAATCTGGGTGGCAAGTGTTTCATATGTCTGTCTATCATCTACCTTCATAATTTATATAGCCACACATCTCACAGAACAAGTGATACAAGTTAAAACAATCAATAAACACCCACAAATGTTATTACAATTGTTAACAATTAAAACATCTACAAAAAAACAAGCTAAAATAAAATTTAGAAGAAGGGTCTAGCTCACTCACTCCCTTGGGTCCCCAGGCCTGCTGATACAACCGAGCCTGAGTGACCTTCAGAAGCTCAAAGAGATGGCCAACAATACCTCGGTGGGGAGAAAAGTCCACAACGTGGGCACTACTTCAGAGAAGGCCCACTCTCTATGGTCCACTAAAAGTAGCTTCCTAGACGATGAAACCTGTAACTTGCCCTCTCTACTAGATCTCGCGAGACGGGCAGATGAAATTGGGGAAAGGTGGTTTACAAATAACCTGGCCCCATGCCATAAGGGCTTTAAAGATCAACACCACCACCTTGAATTGGGTCTGGAAATAAATTGGATACCAAAGCAGCTCATGAAGTGTAATTGCTTGTGCCACTGTATTTTGCACCAGCTGAATTTTCCAGATGCTCTTCAAAGGCAGCCCTATGTAGACTGCATTGTGGTAGTTTAACTGATACATGACTAGGGCATGAATGACCATTAGTAGAGCCCCTTGATCTAAGATCACATGCAAACTGCGACACAAAATGAAATTTTCAGGATAGACCCTGGTATAAGCAGCGGAAGGTTGATTTTTTTGGGTGGAGGGCACTAGAAACTAGGGAGTCACTTCTTTCTAGGACTGCCTGGCTTAACTCTTGTATTTGGAAGTTCTTCTTGTGTCTGAATCTGGGATGTCCTGCAATGTTATCAAAGATGAAATGTGCACCCCAACTCAGGCAGCAAATTATTTTTGCCAAAACTGGGCATTATTTAAAAATTAAAGTTGGGTTGCTATTTAAATTAATTTCACAGAAGAATTATTTATGTGCCTTTACTCTTTCTCAATGCAGAGGACAATTAGTTTTCCAAGGCAAATATCTGTTTACCTCCTCCATGGGTATGACTTGAGAATATCCACCTCCTGCTGCTCCTCCTACACAATGAAGAGAACTTGTTAGCAAACTGTGGATGATAGAGGTCATGGTTTCCCCTCATTTCAACTTGACATTCCTTCCTTGCTCAGCTCAGGATTATGATCAGGAAGCTAATCCAATTTTCTTATATCAGATTTGGATTGCCTATTGTCTCCAGCATCTTTTGGGTCTGTGAGAACACCTCAGAAACCCTTGGAACAGAATAAATGTTTGGTGAATTTGGAAAGGTTTGAAGGATTGCAAGCATTTGAAGGTTAAAACTCAGAAGACTGCCAACACCTTTCCAAACTAACACACTGTATTAAAAGCATCAGCTTTGCTCAGCTATAGCTTCAGGAATTTAAGGAATGAAACAAATTTATTCTTCTCAAATTGGCTTCCTTTTTATATGGGGAGAGGAGTTTAAGAAACAAACACTGTGTCTAAAACTTAAGGTGATGTAATGAGCTGTGAAAATAGCCTTGAGAGGGAAGAATAAGAGTCATAGCCTGGAGTCTGAAAAACAATATTTGAATCCAGAGGATTAATGGGGTGCAAAAAGTGTCTTAGAAGAGACATTTCCTAATTCTCTGAAAGTAAAGGTAGGGAAGAGGGGAAATGGGTTCATTTTCAAATTTGCAAGATGCTACTGCAAACTTAGAACAAGGGTAGTATTAGTAGTCATGGTTTTGGTTTTTTGTGTGCACTACCTTACAAACAGCTAAAACGGAGGTCTCTAATTTTGACAACTTTAAGACTTATGGATTCCAATTCCCAGAATTCCCCAGCCAGTATGGAGGGCCAAGGAATTCTGGGAGCTGAAGAACACAACTCTTAAAGTTGCCAGGTTTGGGGACTCCTGTGTTAAGCCATTTCAAAAAGTCCGCAACTTTTGGCCCTATTTTCTCTGTCAATATCATGATGCCACCAGCCAACCCTCCTGTGATTTTCAAACTGCTTGCTCTTCTTTGATAAAGTAATGCTTACCTTTAACACCAAAAGTAGGTCCTTGAGAAGGCTGTCTCAGGCAGGCAAAGGAATTTATTTTAAGGTGGGCTGTCAGTGCTTGGACCAAGCCAATTGTCACTGTGCTCTTCCCTTCTCCAAGGGGTGTCGGTGTAATCCTAACAATATAAAACAATACATCAAATTCCATCAATAGGTCTGCTGGTTCTAGCCTAGATAAGGATATTTCAATCAAATAATGATATTTTACCATTCTTATGTAAAAAAATCATCCAGGCAGAAACATATGCCAATCATAGAATAAAACAGAAAGAATATAATCTAGGATGATATATAAATTAGACAGCAATCATACTAGACCTTTGAACTGAATCATAGTAAAGTTGTGAACAATAGGGATACATCAATGCATCTAAACCTCCTACACAAATTATTATTTTATATTATAAATTATTATTTTAGCAAAAATAAAATACAGTGAATCACAATATAGGCAAGAAAGGATTTCTCAAGCTTTGTAGTGCTATGATCCATTATAATTCCACATAGGATTGACCTTTATCATCATTCAGATATAACCCAAGAATCTGCTCTAAATAATGAAAATTGAACTAAAAGTTAAACCCCGAGCAACCTGGGGAAATGCAGTGATTTTGAAATGCAAGGCTGGCAGGAAAAAAAAATCTTTCATACACTGAAATCTCTTTTTGCTGGATGTCATTTCTTGATAATAAAAAAAATTAGAAATTTGGATGACTGAGGACAAATGAAAGAACAGCTTAATAATTTTCTTGAGTGTGAACAATGAAAATGCAAGAGTTAGAGATTTTCTTTAATTATTTCCCCCTTTTTAAACAAAGTTGATATGGTACACAAAGCATTACTATTTGAGAGATACCATGTGCAATCAAAATTCACTGGCAATATTTCAGCTTAGAATTGGCTTGAGGTAAATCAATGTTGTGCCGACTAACCTAAGGGTTTCCAAAGTGATAGTCACTAGCTTCAAAATGGCAGGCACCATAAGGTGATTGAAGTTCTGCCTTCCTTTAACATATGAATATGTTATAAAGTGTGGAACTTCAATGATCTGGTGACATCCATCACTTTAAAGCAGTGATTGGTGAGTGGTTAGAATGCAGTAGTGCAAGCTGCTTCTGCTGACTGGCGGCTGACTGCAGTTCAGCAATTCAATTCTCACCAGCTCAAGATTGACTCAGCCTTCCATCCTTCTGAGGACAGTAAAATGAGGACCCAGATTGTTGGGGGCAATCTGCTGACTCTGTAAACTGCTTTACAGAGGCTAGGTCACATCGGCCGATGGATACAAAACGTATGTAAAAAGGACACAGCGGACGAGCAAATTTTCCATCCATTGTTATCCACTATCAAAAGGGGCAAAAATTTGCATAAACAGAACGGAAAAGAATGGAAAGGAACGGACGGGGAGAGGACGTAGTGAGGATGTTAAGCGGATGCTCAACGGAAGCCTAGCGGATGGAAGCAGATGGCACGTCCGCAGGGCTTCCGGGGGAGAACAGCAAAGCGGACGCATAGCGGAAGAGGCGGATGCGTAGCGGATGATGCGGATGCATCACAAATGCCTAGCGGATACCTAGCAGATGCGTAGCGGATGCAAAGCATTCACTGCGCATGCGGGGAGGATGCATTGCATCAGCTACGCGGATATAAAAGGAAGCAGCTCGCACGCGGCCAGCATTCAGAGGAAAGACCTGCTGCCAGAGACATCTTCATCAGAGACCATGGGGAAGAGGAAGCCTGTGCCTAATCCTGCCAGCCCTGGAGAGAAGGACAGAACCACCATCCACTCCCTGGTGCTGACTCTGTTGCTGCTGGTGCTTCTGCTGGTGCTTCTCCTGCTGCTGCTGGTGGTAGTGCTTCTGTTGCTGGTCCTGCTGGTCCTGCTGCTGGTGTGGTGGACCAGCCCCAAGGCCCTCAAAGCCCTGCTGATGAGGGCCCAGAAGGCCCTGCCAGAGGGAGGAAGAGGCAATTGAAGGAGAAGGGGAAGAGGAAACAGTACTCCATTGCAGAGGACCATGAGAAGGAGGTGCTCAAATGGCTGAGGGAGAACGAGTACCTGTGGAGGAAGGGCCACAGGCTATATCGAGACACCAAGCGGAAGCAGGCGGCTTGGAGAGAGAAGGCAGAGAGCCTGGGCTACACTTCTGATGTCCTCCTGGGGTGGTGGAAACATGTGCACACCTGGTATGGCAAGCTACACCTGAAGAGATCCGGGCAGGCCGCTGTCAAGCTCACGGACCGGGAGACCTACATCATGGCCAAGTGCAGCTTCCTGCATGGTGAGATTCGCCACCGAGGAGCAGCCCCTCTGTCAACCCTCTCCCTCAGACAGCCCACAGAGAGGCACTCCTCTTCCAGCCAGGAAACAGCTAGTGTGTCCAGGCAGGTGTCTGCGGAGTGCCCCATGACAGAGACCCTCCCGACAGCTGCACACCCCATGCCGGAGGACGTGGAGGATCCCCTGACGCAGATTGAGCAAGAGGAGGCCGCAGCCACCAGAGACCAACCCACACCCACCGCCAGCTCCACCTCCACAGAAAGCAGGCAGAGAGGCAGACCGGAGTGACAGAGCTACACTGTCCACTTGGAGATCAGGGACACAATCAAGAACAGTGCAGATCTCCTCTCTCAGCTGGTATACTTCGAGATTCCATCCTCAAACCACAAGCCCTTCCTCACCTATGTGACCCAGACCCTCATGGACATGCCCGAGCCCCAGTACCAGATGATGAAGGAGAGGATCACTGCGCTTCTGCACCACCCTCCAGGCCCAGCTGAACCTGCTCCCACCTACTCCAGGTCTGCTCCTCCACCTCAGGCGATGTCACAGCCCTTCCAAGACTTTCAACAGCCCCTCTCCTACCAAGGCTACGGCTACCAGGACTTCCCTCAACAGAGGCAGCCTTTCCCAGTCCAGGCCCAGGTTCATCGCCTGCCACTGATGCCACCGACGCCACCAATGCTGACACCACCGATGCCGACGCCACCGATGCCACCATTGCCACCCATGCCACCGATGCCTCACCTCGCCCAGCTGCAGACCAGATAGCCCCACTACACTCCTTCTTCCTCCACCCCACATCCAAGCACCTCAACAGAACATCTGTCATCGGTCCTGTGCCTGACATCCCATCCGAGCCAGCTCTCTGAGAGCTTCCTTCACACACCATCTCCTGTTGTCCTCTCGGGGCCAGGCACCCCAATGGCGCCTCAGACCAGCATTCCAGCCACTGCCACCTCCACAGTCCCTGGACCCTTTATACCTGAGACCATGGGCATGCCTCAGAGTGACTGAGAACAGTGCCAGAGACTGAGTTGTTACCTATTGACTTTATCTTTGCTTGAGACACTTTACTTGGGTCATTTTGCGTTTACAGTTTGTTATTAATAAAGGTTATCTTTGCTTCACACACTTGGTTCATTTCTTTTATTTAATAAAGTCTTGGTGTGAACTTTTAGAAAATGGTTAAGCCTTTGCATGCTTCTGGCATGGGCAAGGATAGCTGTGGGATGGGCAAGGATAGCTGTGGGATGGATAATAGCTGTGGGATGGACAAGGATAGCTGTGGGATGGATAATAGCTGTGGGATGGGCAAGGATAGCTGTGGGATGGGTAATAGCTGTGGGATGGGCAAGGATAGCTGTGGGATGGGTAATAGCTGTGGGATGGGCAGGGATACCTTTGGGATGGGTAATAGCTGTGGGATAGATAAGCCTCCAGTGCAAGCATAGTGGGACTGTATGGTCCACCCTCCCAGCTGCCACACGTGTGGCCCTTTTTTATCAATAACAATTTATTCATTGATCAACACATTTCAACATAAACACAACTCTTTATTAATGCCCTGTTCATTGTAGGGCCACTCAACATACATGGCACAATCTCATCAGTGTTATGAGACAGGCTGAAGGAAGCATCCATTAAGCATCTACCATCCTGTCTTGCCACTCCACTGCTCCAGCTGGGGAGTCGCACCAGTGTTTCAGGAGGTTGCGCTGCTTCTTCCCTTCATATGAAGCTCTGTTGGGGCCTGGTACATCCACAGTGTCTATCAGGTTTCGCCCTTGCCTCCATTCACCAGGCTCCATGTCCCCATTCCCTTGTTGATGGTCCACAAGCCTGTTCTGCAACACTGGGTAGCGGGTGCGCATGAGATTGTGCAGGATGCAGCAAGCTTCCACGATGCTCTTCACAGTCCCTGGGTGATGCTGCATGGTGGTGAGAAGTACCTGGAACCTGTTGGCCAGGATGCCAAAGGCGTTCTCCACCACCCATCTTGCCTTGGACAGCCTGTAGTTGAAGATTCTCTCTTCACCGGTGAGGCATCTGGAAGTGTAGGGCTTCAGAAGGTAGGTTCTGAAGGAGAAGGCATCATCCCCCACGATGAAGTAGGGCACATCTTGTGTGTCATTGAGCAGGAGGTCTGGATCTGGAAAACCCATGATGAGATTGCATCCCAGCCCATCCTTGAGGTCACTGGCGTTGTATACCTGGGCATCTGAAGCTGACTCGTTGCCTGAAGCATCGATGTAGATGAACTTGTAGTCAGCATCAACCATGGCAAAGAGGATGATGCTGAAGAAGCCCTTGTAGTTGTGATAAGTGGACCCTGAGTTGGCTGGAGGTTTGCAGGCCACGTGCTTGCCATCTATGGCTCCAACGGTGTGTGGGAAGTTCCACCTCTGATACCACTGCTCTGCAACTTTCTTCCAGCCTTCTTCAGTGGTGGGACATTGGAGGAGCACCTCCAGGTATTCTTCGATGATGGCCTGCACACTTCTCTGACCACAAAGCTGATGGTGTTGTGTTGCACCCTCCAGGCATACTGCATGTTTCTGTATGTGGTCCCAGAGGCCAGGTGGCGCAGAGTCAGTTCCACCTTCAGCCCAGGATCCAGGCTGGGACAGAAGTTGGTGCTCGGCTTGGTCAACCTGGGTCTCAGACACTCCACAACTTCGTCAAACATGGCTGGTGGCATCCTCATGAAGTGCTGGAATGCACGAGTGCCTTCATTCCTCAGCTCCACCATCAGCTTGTCATAGAGTCCAAACTCCGCTCTGCTCCCGATCCATCGTCGGACCCAGACAGATCTTGGACGTCTCCTTCTTCTCTTTGCATAGAAAATGTGAAACAGTCTGAAGAGGGCTTGGTTCTGGTGTTGAATGATGGCAGCTACCAAAAGGAGTTTGCGATGATCCATGGTGGAGATTAATGGATGATGTTGAAGAGCAAGAGCAAGGCTGAAGAGGTCTGCACACCACGTCTGCTGACTGAAAGAGAGATCCAGGTGATTTCCTCCCCCTTTTTATAGGAAATATCGGTTTTCCGCTAGGTGTCCTTCCACATACTCTAGACATCCTGCAGACATCCTAAATATCCGAGATACATCCCATATACAAACATTTTTTCCGTTTTAATTCTTTATATCTGAGGTGCATCTGCTTTCATCCTTTCTATGTCCGTATTACTAACGCTGTGTGGACGTTCCGCGTCCGTTTCGCTTCCTCCCTCTTTCCGTTTTCCGCTGGAGCGGATGCAAGTTGCGCAGACGTGCAGCGGATGCTGAGCGGATACAGCGGACGTTTAACGGATGACGATGGACGTAGAACGTTTGTTCCCCGTATGTGTCGCGGATGTAAAACGGACGTGGCGGAAAGTTCATCCGCTCAAAAAGTTTTGTGCAGCTCAAAACTTTTTGAGCGGATGAAATCTCAGTAAATGGATGCTGGATGGATAGAACGTATGAATCACACACGCAATGAGTACAGAACGGATGCATTGCGTTAACCAACGGATGGCAAGTGTTTCTCTCCGTTTTACATCCTCTTTGCATCCATTGGTGCAATGAGACATGGGCTTTGGAAAAGGCTACAAAGCACTATGAAGCAGTATATAAGTCTAAGTGCTCTTGTTAATGCCCTACCATCTGACTGAATAAAAAGAGGCATATCTATAATAAAGAATTCTCATTGATAAATCTCAATTATGTACAACATTCTATCATAAATGATTAAACAGAAGTTAAATTCTTCAATGGGTACATAAACTGAAGAGCTGTTTTTTCTCACAATCCCTAAGGTTAGGTTGTCAGTAGAGCCAGGTATCCATAATATGACTGGAATATAGTCTTTGGGGTTCTCAGTTTTAATGAAATGTTCATGATTTTTTTATGTTTTGCATTGTGAACTATGCAGACACAAGACTGAGCTGGACAGCTGGGTAAATTCATTTAATCAATAAATCCCAGTATTTTCAGAATGATTAGAGCAAATGTATAAACTCATATTTTCCCTGCTCTGCATGGATATGCTAGCTGTCCAGAAAGCCTGGTGATGCTCCTGTTCAGGTTCTGGTTTTATCAGTGCATGCAAGAAATGATTCCCTTTAGATGTACTCCAGATTTACCTTACCATTATGCCTGAAGAAGCCCTCTTCTCCAGGCAAAGCAATAAAAATGTAAGCTTTTGCTGTGCTATTATCTGTTCAACAAATTAACCAGCTGTCAAAAACTCAATCAAACAGAGCTTTAATAGCTCAATAGCACACCCAATATTCCTGACTACAACCCCTCAAATTTCTGATTTGTATGATCTTAAAATGATATTTAATTCAATATATTTTACTGGTGTTAAAGGAAGTCACATGAATCATATGCTAGCAATATTGCAGTGTTGTCTTTTTTAACAATTAACAATTTTCAGTGTATACAATTAATTTCACAAGTTCCCTATAAATTCACCCCCAATGAGAAATATAGGACGTTTCCAGTTTCCAATGGCCAATGGCAATATTTTGGGACTTAGAAAAACCACAGTCTGGAGAGCTTGCTTCGAAAATGATGGCTATTCCATTCTTACAGACTGTCCAAGCATCTTATTCTTCATCCACCTCCATCTTACTGATACTGTTCCTTGCAGAGGATTGTGAAATATAAACAAATACTATAAAATCTCCATGCAGATATTTGTTGGTTCTCCAAACTACTCAAAATTTCTGCTACCAGTTCTCCAGAATTTATCAGAACCTGCTGAATACCACCTCTGTAATATATACATTGTGATGTGACTGTACACATTATATGCAGTCTCATATTTGTTTCAAACATGGCATCATTGCTAAATATGTCATTTCTGAAATTATATCACAGTGTGTTGTTGTCAAGTTGTCATAATTGTGGCCTATTACAAAATCAACAATTAGTATTTTCTTTTTAAAATAAAAGTGCCAGACTCAATTTGGCTCAGATTAGTGTACATTAGTTTAATATACAGCATAGCATAACTGACTATATTCAGTTCGCCTCCTCAAATTTATTCTGTTAAACACAATTTACATCTTTGTGAGTTCAGTGCATTCAAAGATATATACAAATATTCAGATATAAGCTTATAGAGTGTAATGAATGAATCTCTGAAGCAAGGTAGATTCTTTTCAAAATCAAACTTAAGTTTGAACTGGATTTTTTGTCTAGTCCAAAAATCTAACTAATTAATTTCCAAATAAGAATTAAAATTAAACTGCATCATGTAAGTTATTTTATCAATTTTATTCACACACTAAAATATGGTCAGAATTTAATCTGTCTTGGCTAAAAATGATATTTTATATTTTAAAAATATTTTGAAAATATTCCAGATATTTTATTTTTGTTAGCTAATATCAATCAAAATTCTAATTTTTGTTCATTCTTCTGTTGCATGCTGAGACACATTGAAGTCATTATTCACAGTCAGTTTCAATTAAATTTCACTCATACCCACATCTATTTTTATACCTATCTAGCTATCAATCAATCAATCAATCAGACAATCCATCATTTACTCCCATTAATTTTGAGATTATGATTCTTTTTAAATATTATTTTATTAATTGTTTTAGAAAAGGATATAAATCACAAATACATGAAAGACACATAAAGAGAATTAAGAGTAGAAAGAAATAAGTAGAAAGAAATATGGTCTATAATGTCATGAAGGTTATAAACCTATCTTTAATTACTACAAAGTAATAAAAATGAGTAAAATACAGACATATCTCAGAGACACTGTGTGTTCAGTTTCAGACTACCACAATAAAGCAAATATCACAGTAAAATGAGTCACACAAATGTTTTGGTTTCCCAGTGCATATAAAGGTATGTTGATACAGTGAACTGTAGCTTACTAACCGTGCAATAGCATTTGCTCAAAAAAAATCCCTCAATGTACATGTCTTAATTAAAAAAATACTTTATTGCTAAAATATGCTAATCATTATCTGACCTCCAGTGAATTATAATATTTTTGCTGGTGAAAGCGAAGCACAGTAAAGCAAAGTGCAACAAAACAATGTATGCTTGCAAGTTTCTCTTGTTTTAAAGGCAATGTATAAATAAGCCACCTATCCACGATTTTATAAAATTATAACAGGAAATTTAAAGCCGAGTTTGAACCTTTAAAAAATTGGAGGAAATATAAGACTTTAAAAAGTACTAATATGATTCAGAGAGTAAAGTGATAAAAGTGAGTGCATGACTAAGAATCTTTTGGTGAACCAAAGTTGAGGGGGATGTGTAGAAAGGAAAAGTTGTTTTCCTACCTGACAAAACACTTATGGAAATTAGCAGTGCTTATTTAACAGAATTAGACCTGCTTTCTCTAGGATGCCATTGTTCAGATATGTTAAAGATCCGGTCCCATAATTCCCACGTAGAGGATTTGTTTCTATTTAGCAGTAAAAACACTGAGCACCATAAATTTGCACTGCAATCAGTGCATTTCTGCAGAGAGATTTCAAAACTACCCAAGTAATTCATCTGGGGCATCTCTTTTATCAACCAAAGAAAATTCAAGTTAAAAACCAAACAAAACTAAATTACATTTTCATTCACATCATTCCCACTCCATTTCTAACAGAAAACGCTTGCCAAGATATGCTACATTTAACTGTTTAAATCTGTGGTACTTTAGCAAATGCAGTGAAATAAGTAGTTTATTTAAGGTATGTGACATTGCGGATTACATTTTCATTCCCAGGGATATACAAGCATTCAGGCAGAAGTGAGCCAAAAGCGGTAACTCCTATTGCATGACCTCCTAAAGACTCAAGCTAGAAATCCACCTCTAATTAGAAACATATTTCCCTGAACTGCAGAAACTTTGCAAAAGGTCCAGCTGTCCGTGGTAGGCTACATTTTGCTTTGGGTGAAAGATGCAATCAGAAATATTTTTTTATTTACCTTTTAAAAGAACTGAATATTTTGTTTATCGTTATTCAAAAAAAAAAAAACATGCTTGTAATAATTTTGTGAGCTCAGAAAAATCAATGTTTTCTGATAGTCTGAATACGGCCAAGGGAACCAAGTTACAGGAGCCTGGTAGAGATTTTTTTTCAGTTCCTATCTCTCAGCACATTTTAACTATCTGATGATCTTTTGATGTTGGAAAAGGAACATTATGTAAAAGTAACATTTTATACTTGCATTCTGAACCAAAGAGGACACTTTAAAGAGAACATGAAAGAAAAAAGAAGCATACAGGTAGTCCTCACTTAATGACCGATTGCTTAGTGGCTGTTTGAAATTATGGATAGACCCCTAAAAAGGTACTTATGACCTAATTTTGAAGTTCTAATACCTGCTCCTTACAATCATATGATTGCATTCTGGATTCTCGGCAACCAGCTCACTTTTATATCATGTAATTTCAATTTTTGATTTTTTTCTGATTTCCAGCATTTACTTACAGTTTCTGGCAAAAAAAAATGCCATGGCATAAAATGGATTCACTTAATGACTGCTGTGTTTACTTTACGACCTCTGCATTTATCTAACGACTGCCACAAAAAAGGCTGCAAAATCAGGCATGGTTACATGATCACCGACTTAATGGCTACAATGACTTATGATTGTAATTATGATTGATTGATTATAAAAAACTATATGTGAATTTTGAAAGATTCTGCAATATTCTAAAATGAAAACATACACACTTTGGTGCCATCTACCTGTTTATCTGGGTTTATGCAGCCGTGGTCAGGTAGCCTATCACATCTGAAAAAAATTAAGTGTGACATGGCAAAAATTGCTGACAGCTTCCTTATTTGCTAAAGACAGCATTTATGGAATAAGTAGTCCTAGAAATTTAAAGATAGCTACTAGAAATTTAAAGATAGAATGTGTTAAGCCTGGGTTCCCCAACCAGGGTTAGGTAGACAAGCTAAACAGAATGTGCAGCGTTAGTCAGATAGGCACACAGATAAATGAGTGAGCTAAGTTTGTATATTTATTAACATACAGTAAAAATAACAGATACGCTTGTGCTATCAAGAATATAGTTTATTCCAGTATAGGTTTATGGCATAGTCAAATAACAGTCCAATATTCATTTACCATGTAGTCAGTCCATTCAGGGATATTCAGTTAGCAAAGTCCATGTAGAATATCCTATGTCAGTTCACTTAAAAATAAGTCCTTTGTTGTCTCTCCCGTTCGAGCAATGCAGTCTTGATTCCAAAGCAGTAAATCAGGGATCATCAAAGCCAGAGAGAGAGAGCAAGCCGTACACTTGCTACTTTTATATTGTTTTCATAACCACTCCTTTAATTGCTATTTCCACAGTTAAAGCTGTATACACTCTAACATACACTAACTATGATTCATAGTTATTATTTCACCTAAACCAGTTAGGGTGAACAATGTTATCCCTAACATTCTCCCCTTTTAGGTTACATGAACTATGAATCATTTACATCTTTAGAAAATATTTTTCGCAACTTTCTTTAAACTTAGTTGCTCCTTGAGCTTTTGTAAATTGGTCTGCTATGTTTTCTTCTGATATGCAGTATACCAATTTAATTAATCCATTTTTCACTGATTCTCTTACATTCAAATATCTTAGGTCAGTATGTTTTGATCTAGTTTTTACAGCAATACTAGTAGCTAACTTTATAGCTGCTTGGTTATCCTCATATACCATAATGGAATCTTTTATAGTTATACCCATGTCCAACAACAACTGTTTGTAGAAAATCAAATCAGTGCATAATAATGACAGACATGAAAATTCTGCTTCCATCGTGGATAAGCTAATATGCTGTTGTCTGATTGACCTCCACCCTATTAGTGTCTTACCAAATAATATAGCCATCCCAGATGTTGATTTTCTAGTGTTTATATCAGTTGCAAAACTTGCATCTGCATAAGCACTAAGACTCAAATCACCCTTTGGTTCTATATATAATGCATGGTTTATTGTTCCCTTAAGATATCTCAATATTCTTTTTAAGGATTTCCAATGACATTCTTTTGGATCTGAATTAAAACGTGCCAGCTGATTTACACTATAAGCGATATCTGGCCTTGACCAATTGCTTATATATGATAAGCTATCAATCAAAGATTGATATATGGACTTATCAAATTTGGGACTTTGATCATTAGTTTGGCAAACTTCCTGACTCATTGGAGTCTTTGCCGGTTTACAAAGTTCCATCTTATAAGTTTTAATTAATTGGCAAATTTTATCTTCTTGATATAAAACCATTATTTGTTTTATTTATTGTCAATTCTAGATACCTTTTAATTTCACCTAAATGCTTTATTTTTATCTTTTTGGCTAATAATGATATAATCTCATTAGCTTCATTATTAGTTTTAGTTATTAAAGCAATATCATCAGTAAATAATAACAATAATGGCACCGTTCCATTATGTTCTCTTTTAAACACACATGGATCTGCTAAACCAGATTTAAAACCTATACTGTTTAACTCTTTCACAATATATTGGTTCCACTCAAACCCAGATTGTTTCAACCCGTAAAGACTCTTTTTGAGTTTCCAACAATCATTATTATTTACTTTATTTTCTTTTATACTAATTGGTTTCCTTAAATATATAGTGTGTTGCAATGGTGCATGTAGATAAGCAGTTTCTACATCTAAATGGTTAATGACATAGTTTTTCTTAGCTGCCCACACTAATGCTGCTCTTAAAGATGTAGCTTTAAGGCTTGGTGCAAAAACTTCATCGTAATCAGATGCAGTTTGATTAAATCCTTGAGCTACTAACCTAGCTTTATGTGTAACAGTCCCATCATTTCCAGTTTTTACTTTAAATATCCATTTGCACCCAATGGATTTTTCTCCTGGAGGTAATTTGGCATCTTCATACACTTTCATTACCTTTAATGAATTTAGTTCTTTTTCCATTGCCTTTTGCCAATTCTTCTGATCCTTAGCAGGATACATCCTAAGTTCATCTACACTAGTTGGAACTTTAGTTACTTGGCAAACTATACTTGCTTGATACCTATCAGGTGGTCTAGTTACACGTGTAGTACGTCTAGGTATTATAGGACTTACAGGTGGACTTTCCTCTATTAATTGTTCTTGATCGTGTAACTCTTCCTGATCAACTATTTCCTCTTGTTCTGGTCCTATTTGCTCTTCATGGACTTCTTCTTTAATTGGACTCTTCTTATAGCTAATCTCATCTTTCTGTCTTTTGTAGGGTTCAATAAATACTTCATTATTTAAATCTTGCTCTAATCTATTCCATCCTACATGTTCTAGAATTTTGCACTAGCACTGGTGTAAACTCTAGATGTACCTGGTTCCCAGAATCTATAAGATCGATGATTAGATGTATAACCTACAAAAATCAATCTTTTAGCTCTATGCTGTCCTTTGTATCTAAGTTGTGTAGGGATATGCACCCATGCTGGTGCTCCAAATGTGTGCATGTAACTTAAATTAGGTTTTGTACCATGCCACAGTGTGAATGGTAATTCACCTGTTGTTGAATTAACAACATTATTTAATATATGATTACCACACATTATTGCTTCTCCCCATAAATTGTCAGGTAATCCTGAATCAGACATCATAGTTTGTGCCATTGATTGTAATGTTTGGCCTCTTCTCTCTATAAAGTCATTATGTTGTGGCCTATATGGTGCAGACATTTTATGTTGAATACCTAACATTCTAAGACTGTTTTTAAATTTATTATTTGTAAATTCTGTACCATTATCTGTGATGAGAGTTACTAATTTATTTTTAGTTTTTCTTTCAGCGAATTTTAACCAATTAAATAGATTTTGATATGTTTCAGTTTTGCTCTTCATTAAATAGCAAAACCCATATCTAGAATAATGGTCCATTATACTTAGTATATAGCGAGCTCCTCCTACACTTGGTTTTTTCGGACCTATTAAATCAGCAAATACTACTTCTAATGGCTCTTTAGTAGTAAATCCATCAACTCTATTAGCCGGTATGACCCTGCTCTTATTTTGATTACAGGCATTACATTGCAAATACTTATCACAAGGTTTCAAACTTATTCCCTTAGACAATTCAACAGTTTTCTTAAGCATTTTAAAATTTAAATGCCCTAGCCTTCGATGTAACAAGTGAATACATTCGTCATGAGGTTTCTTATTGTCATAAATTGTGTTAGCCACCTTTAAACCATCATCATTTAACACATATAATCCATCTCTTAAAGATGCAGTAATTCTCATCTTTTTCAAGTATGCAGTTATCTCCCTTAAATGTAACTACATATCCTAGTTTAACCAAAATTCTAACTGAAATTAAATTAAACTTAAGTTGTGGTACATATAACATTTTTACATTCTCTTTTATAAAAGAACAATATGCTATACCTTCACCTTTAGCTTTCAGTTTCCAGCCATTGGCTAACGATATCTGCTGTGTACTCTGGGACATTTTAATAAAATTTTTGTTATCATTTGTTATACAATGGGATGCCCCACTGTCAACCACCCATAAATTATTTTTTACAGCTCCGTTAGTATACATGGCTAACTCTAAATTTTTATTTAGCTTTTGATGTTTTCTAGTATTCTGGCCAGCGTTCTGGCACTTTGCCTTTTTACAAAATCTTGCCAAATGTCCTCTTCCTCCACAATTAAAACACTTTTTAATTGCGTATGCAGTAGGAGGTTTATTATCTTCTTTTTGAGGTTGCTCCCTCCTTAATTCATCTCTTTCATGCCTTCTTCTGGCCTCTTCGATCAATCTGCCAGTTATATCAGTTAAAGTTAAATTGTCCTTTGGCAAAATTTCAAGTGAAGTTACGTAGTTATCATAACTTTCATCAAGGGAAGATAGAATTATATAAACTTGATGTTGTTCAGAGAATATAAGCTCTTTCTCGTGGAGTTCCTTAAAAATGCTTTGCATAGTTTTTAAATGACTCAGCATATCACCATTTGTTTGGAGATGTGTCCTGAAAAGCTTCCGTGTTAGATTTATGTGAGCACCAATATTATCTCGAACATAAATTCTCTTCAGCTTCTGCCAACACCCAAAAGCCGTTTTCTCTCCGTGGATATAAACAAGCTGTTGATCAGTTAATGTTAACGCAATTATGCAAATGGCTTGTTGATTTTTATGCTTAAATTCTTCTATCTTTAGTCTGTCTTCCTCATCCTCTGGATCCCATTCTTCTACGTTTGGTGGATTTTCAATTATGTTCCACAGACCTTCTCTTCGTAGAAGTAGACTACATTTTGTAGACCATGATACATAGTTTGTTCCATCCAGCTTGGATATAAGGGACAAACTTTGTAGATTGACTTGTGCCATGTTTTCTTATATGGATATAAAAATATAATTAATAAAACACAGCTGTCTGTTTACTGTAATGTATAACAACACAAGCTCTCACTTTTTACATAAATCTGTTTTATCCTAGTTAAACTGACTTTGCAGCCTCTGGGCCCATAACCAGTGTTAAGCCTGGGTTCCCCAACCAGGGTTAGGTAGACAAGCTAAACAGAATGTGCAGTGTTAGTCAGATAGGCACACAGATAAATGAGTGAGCTAAGTTTGTATATTTATTAACATACAGTAAAAATAACAGATACGCTTGTGCTATCAAGAATATAGTTTATTCCAGTATAAGTTTATGGCATAGTCAAATAACAGTCCAATATTCATTTACCATGTAGTCAGTCCATTCAGGGATATTCAGTTAGCAAAGTCCATGTAGAATATCCTATGTCAGTTCACTTAAAAATCAGTCCTTTGTTGTCTCTCCCGTTCGAGCAATGCAGTCTTGATTCCAAAGCAGTAAATCAGGGATCATCAAAGCCAGAGAGAGAGAGCAAGCCGTATACTTGCTACTTATATATTGTTTTCATAACCACTCCTTTAATTGCTATTTCCACAGTTAAAGCTGTATACACTCTAACATACACTAACTATGATTCATAGTTATTATTTCACCTAAACCAGTTAGGGTGAACAATGTTATCCCTAACAGAATGTATTGAAAAATTAAGCATATTTATATATTTATTGGATTTATGTGCTACCTATCTCATCTGGAGACAAACACACACACATAGCTCAGTAGCTCATTGCAAAATAGGCAGCAAATATAAAACATAAGTAATAATATAAATATAAAGCTGTGTAAACAATGGGCCTTCATAATCACAGCAGTGAGACAGGACAGGAGGGGATATAGTTGAAAACAAAGGAGAACAATAAAAGATGCAACTCTGGCATGGATAATTCTCAAAGCAGAGCTATGTAACATGTGTTGCTAGTTACCTGGATGACTGGAACCAACGTAAGCTCTAAGTTAATAAATAGCGCAAAGAACCCATTGATAACTGAACGTAAGGTAAAGATAAAGGTTCACCTTCATATATGTGCTAGTCATTTCCGGCTCGAGTGGGTAGTGCTCATCTCCGTTACAAAGCTGAAGAGCCAGAGCTGTCCGAAGACATCTCTGTGGTCATATGGCCAGCATGACTAAATGCCAAAGGTACATGGAACGCTGTTACCTTCCCACCAAAGTGGTCCCTATTTTTCTACTTGCATTTTTACATGCTTTCGAACTGCTTAGGTTGGCAGAATCTGGGACAAGTAATGAGAGTTCACTCCATTACGCGGTGCTAGGGATTCGAACCACCAGCCTTTCTGATCGACAAGCCCAGCATCTTAAGGCTACGTCACACTGGCCGACGGATGCAAAACATATGCAAAAAGGACACAGCGGACGAGCAAAATTTCAGGGGTGGCTCCATCCATTGTTATCCGCTCTCAAAAGTGCCCCAAATTTGCATAAACAGAACGGAAAACAACGGAAAGGAACGGACGTGGGTAGTACGTAGCGAGGATGGTAAGCGGATGTTCGTAGGAAGCCTAGCGGATGGAAGTGGATGGAAGCGGATGACACATCCAAAGGGCTTCCAGGGGAGAATAGCGAAGCGGACGCATAGCGGAAGGAGCGGATGCGTAGCGGATGACGGGATGCATCACGGACGCCGATAGGATGCATAGCGGATGCGTAGCGGTCACTGTGCATGCGGGGAGGATGAATTGCAACAGCTCCGTGGATATAAAAGGATGCAGCTCGCAAGCAGTCAGAATTCAGAGGAAAGACCTGCTGCCAGAGACAGCTTGAAAGAACACCATGGTTCGACAGTCAGGGAAGAAGAGAAAGCCTGTGCCTACTCCTGCCATCCCAGGCAAGAAGGACAGAACCACCATCCCACCCCCTGGTGCTGACTCTGAAGCTGCTGGTGCTTCTGCTACTGGTGCTTCTCCTGCTGGTGCTGCTGGTGCTTCTCCTGCTGCTGGTGCTGCTGGTGCTTCTCCTGCTGGTGCTGCTGGTGCTTCTTCTGCTGCTGCTGGTGCTGCTGCTGTGATGGACCAGCCCCAAGGCCCTCAAAGCCCTGCTGCTGAAGGCCCTGAAGCCCCTGCCAGAGGGAAGAGGCAAGGCAAGGAGAAGGGAGAGAAGAAACAGTACTCCATTTCCGAGGACTATGAGGAGGAGGTGCTGGAATGGCTGAGAGAGAACGAGTACCTGTGGAGAAAGGGCCACAGGTTCTATCGCGACACCAAGAGGAAGCAGGCAGCGTGGAGAGACAAGGCAGAGAGCCTGGCCTACACTTCAGATGTACTCCTGGGATGGTGGAAGCACATGCACACCTGGTATGGCAAGCTACACCTGAAGAAATCTGGCCAGGACGCTGTCAAGCTCACTGACCGGGAGATGTACACCATGGTCAAGTGCAGCTTCCTGCAGGGTGAGATTCGCCACCGAGGACCAGCCCCTCTGTCAACCCTCTCCCTAAGACAGCCCACAGACAGCCACTCCTCTTCCAGCCAGGAGACAGCTACCGTGTCCAGGTGTCTTTGGAGGGCCCCACAGCAGAGACCCCCCCGACAGCTGCACTCCCCATGCCAGAGGACGTGGAGGATCCTGTCTCAAATGGAGCAAGAAGAAGCAGCAGCCAGAGACCAACCCACACCCACCCCCAGCTCCACCTCCACAGAAAGCAGGCAGAGAGGCAGACTGGAGGGCCAGAGCCACACTGTCCTGCTGGAGATCAGGGACACCATCAAGACCAGCACAGATCTTCTCTCTCAGCTGGTCCACAGTGATATGCCATCCTCTAACCGCAAGCCCTTCATCACGTAAGTGAGCCAGACCCTCATAGACCTGCCCGAGGCCCAGTACCAGGTGATGAAGGAGAAAATCACAGCAATGTTGCACCACCCTCCAGGCCCAGCTGAACCTGCTCCGACCCACTCCATGTCTGCTCCTCCAGCCCAGGCGATGTCACAGCCCTTCCACGACTTTCAACAGCCCCTCACCGACCAAGGCTACGACTACCAGGACTTCCCACACCAGAGGCATCCCTTCCCAGTCCAGGCCCAGGTACATCGCACGCCACAGACGCCTCACTTCACCCAGCTGAAGACCGGATAGCCCCACTACACTCCTCCTTCCTCCACCCCACAGCCAAGCCCCTCAACAGAAAATTAGTCTTCAGTTCTGTGCCTGACATCCCAGGTCCTTGAGGAAGGGCCTCTCAACCTCACGGCACTGAGTCAGCTCTCTGAGAGCTTCCTGAACACACCATCCCCTGTTGTACTCTCGGGGCCCGGCACCCCAATGGCGCCTCAGACCAGCACTCCAGCCACAGCCACCTCCACAGTTCCTGGCCGCTCGACAGCTGAGACCATGGACATGCCTCAGAGTGACTGAGAACAGTGCCAGAGACTGAGTTGTTACCTGTTCACCTTATCTTTGCTTACAGACACTTTACTTGGTTCATTTTACTTTTTTTAATAAAGTCATACAGTTTACTTAAGACAGTTGTTAATAAAGGTTATCTTTACTTCACACACTTGGTTCATTTTATTTACTTAATAAAGTGTTTGTGAAAACTTTGAAAAAATGGTTAAGCCTTTGCATGCTTGTGGGATAGGTAAGGATAGTTGTGGGATGGGTAAGGATAGCTGTGGGATGGGTAAGGATAGTTGTGGGATGGGTAAGGATAACTGTGGGATGGGTAAGGATAGTTGTGGGATGGGTAAGGATAGTTGTGGGATTGATAAACCTCCAGTGCAAGCATAATGGGACTGTATGGTCCACCCTCCCAGCTGCCACACATATGGCCCTTTTTTTATCAATAACAATTTATTCATTGATCAACACATTTCAAAATAAACAAAGCTCTTTATTAATGCCCTATTCATTGTAAGGCCACTCAACATACATGGCACAATCTCATCAGTGTTATGAGACAGGCTCAAGGAAGCATCCATTAAGCATCTACCATCCTGTCTTGCCACTCCACTGCTCCAGCTGGGGAGTTGCACCAGTGTTTCAGGAGTTTGCGCTGCTCCTTCCCTTCACGAGAAGCTCTGTTTGGGCCTTGTACATCCACAGTGTCTATCAGGTTTCGCCCTTGCCTCCATTCACCAGGCTCCATGTCCCCATTGCCTTGTTGACGGTCCACAAGCCTGTTCTGCAACACTGGATAGCAGGTGCGCATGAGATTGTGCAGGATGCAGCAAGCTTCCACGATGCTCCTCACAGTCCCTGGGTGATGCTGCATGGTGGTGAGAAGTACCTGGAACCTGTTGGCCAGGATGCCAAAGGCGTTCTCCACCACCCGTCTTGCCCTGGACAGCCTGTAGTTGAAAATCCTCTCTTCACGGGTGAGGTATCTGGAAGTGTAGGGCTTCATGAGGTAGGTTCTGAGGGAGAAGGCGTCATCACCCACGATGAAGTAGGGCACATCTTGTGTGTCGTTGGGCAGGAGGTCTGGATCTGGGAAACCCATGATGAGATTGTATTCCAGCCCATCCTTGAGGTCACTGGCGTTGTATACCTGCCTCTCTGAAGCTGACCCGTTGTCTGAAGCATTGATGTACATGAACTTGTAGTCAGCATCAACCATGGCAAAGGGGATGATACTGAAGAAGTCCTTGAAGTTGTGATAAGAGGACCCTGAGTTGGCTGGAGCTTTGCAGGCCACATGCTTCCCATCTATGGCTCCAACGGTGTGGGGAAAGTTCCACCTCTGATACCACTGTTCTGTAAGTTTCCTCCAGCCTTCTTCAGTGGTGGGGCACTGGAGGAGCTCCTCCACGTATTCTTTGATGATGGCCTGCACCACTTCTCTGACCACAATGCTGATGGTGTTTTGTGGCACCCTCCAGGCTTACTACATGTTTCTGTACGTGGTTCCAGAGTCCAGGTGGCGCAGAATCAGTGCCACCTTCAGTCCAGTGTCCAGGCTGGGATGGAGGTTTGTGCTCGGCTTGGTCAACCTGGGTCTCAGACACTCCACAATTTCATCAAACATGGCTGGTGGCATTCTCATGAAGTGCTGAAATGCATGAGTATCTTCATTCCTCAGCTCCACCATCAGCTTGTCATAGAGTCCAAACTCCACTCTTCTCCCGATCCATCTTCGGACCCACACAGCTCTTGGACGTCTCCTTCTTCTCCTTGCATAGAAAAGGTGAAACAGTCTGAAGAGGGCTGGACTGATAGTGAGATCCAGGTGATTTCCTCCCCCTTTTTATAGGAAATATTGGTTTTCCGCTAGGTGTCCTTCCTCATACTCTAGGCATACTCCAGACATCCTAAATATCCGAGATACGTTCCATATACGAACGTTTTGTCCGTTTTAATGCTTTATATACGATGTGCATCCGCTTACATCCTTTCTATTTCCGTGCTACTAACGCTGTTTGGACGTTCCATGTACCTTTCGCTTCCTCCCTCTTTCCATTTTCAGCTGCAGCGGATGTGAGTTGAGGGGATGTCCAGAGGATGCCGAGAGGATATAGCGGACGTGTAACAGATGACAACGGATGTAGAACGTTTGTTGCCCGTATGTGTCACGGATGTACATCGTACGCGGCAGAAAGTTCATCCGCTCAAAAAGTTTTGTGCAGCTCAAAACTTTTTGAGCGGATGAAATAGCAGTAGACGGATGTTTGATGGATAGAGTGTATGAAACACGTATGCAGTGAGTACACAACGGATGCATCGCGTTTTCCAACGGATGGCAAGCTTTTTTGTCCGTTTTACATCCTCTTTGCATCCGTTGGTGCAGTGGGGCATGGGCTTTAGCCACTTCGGCACCGTGTCCCTATTTACATGAACATCCATTCATGTAGGTTCTTTATTTCTTAAGTAATATTGTATGACTTGATCTGTAAAAGAGACAAACCAGGTCCTCATGCCATGACCTAAGCTTCTGCTTTGGGACAGCTGATCAGAGCAATCAGAGTAATCCGTAATTACGGTTGTCTTAGGGAGAGGTAACTTTGGCTTTCCCTTCCAGAATTGCTCCTCCAAGAACTTATAGTTAAATTGTAAGTAGCCAATTTAATATGTGCTTTGAAGCATTGCATGTGCTTCAAAGTGTTGGACTAGTGTCAGGGAGACTCGGGTTCTAGTCTTTCCTCATTTACCTAAATTCAGTAGTTGATTTAGGCCAGGGGTTTTGGTGTGAGGAAAAATGGAAAGTGGAGCTCCACAGTATGTTTGCCTTCTTAAGCTACGAAACAAAAGGCAGACACAAATAAATAATAAATATGAATGGTGACAAACGTTCTTCTCAATGAATGAAATGCAAGGTTGTTCAGGATAATTTACATACATTAAATAATGCAAGAGAAAGAGGGAAGAAAAAAGTTGTAAATGTTGCAGATGGGACCATCTCATTCAATAAATGAAAATACAAGCTGCATTTTGTTATCTAAGCAAGAGCAAGGGGAATACATTTATTAAATTATTTCTTACCCAGCAACCAGAACATAATTTCCATCTGGCTGATCTTTCAACCTTTCCAGCAGAGAAAGACGTACTTTGGCTTTGGTTTGGCCATAGATTTCAATTTCTTCTGTGAGCAATCCTATCTCTTTGGCAAGAATATGGATAGGTTTTGGAGGCTGTCCCCTGGAAATTTCAATATCACTGCAAAAGAAAACAAATTAAAAATAGGTATGTATACATGAACAATTGGCCACAAAGAACTTACATTTTAGGATACGTAGGTCTTTCAAATAATCTTCTACTTTCAGTTTATCTTTGTGGAAATGATCCTGGGGGAAGCTCTGTGTGCTCTGAGAATGTTGAAGAAACAATATGTTGAGTTGCTAAAGAAGTCCTTTCTTGTGGCTGAACTGAATTCTGAAGCTGCCTACGTAGATGTGTCATTTGCCTCTTCTCAACATATCAGTGCTGGCTAATCAAGATGGAAGGTTTTTAGTGGACTTCCTTTACGTGTAAGTTTGGTTTCTCTGAGACATTTAGAAAAATATATAATGTAACTTCCTGCCCAGTGCAGGGATCTTCTACTACAGACATGCTGAGAGAAGATGACCCAGCCACACATTAAAAGCCAAGTGAAAGCAAGTCAAACACCCACCAAGGCAGTTTCTTTGATTACTGGGCAGATTTTACCATTAAGAAAATCTTTTTGATGTCCAACCAAAAAAAAAACTTCCCTGAAGTTTAATCTTAATTGTTCCTTTTCTTTCCCTTTGGAATCATGGATCAAATTTGCTCTATTTTTTCTGACAGCCTTCAAATACTTGAAGGAAGTTACTTTGTCTCCCTGAAATGTTCTTCTCTTCAAGCTAAATGTAGTCAATGATCCCAACCACCCTTCCTAGCACAAACATTGATTTGGGGATTGCAAATAAAGTACCGTGTTTCTCATATAATAAGGCCGGTCTTTTTTTTTTTTTTTTTTGAGCCCGGAAAAAATGGCTAGGCTGTCTTTTCAGTGACTTAATTCCCCCCCTTCAGACAGGCAGGCAGCGACGGCTTGAATATTGACTTCAGTGTTGATGGAGCAACACTTCCTATCGGGGTCAACGCAGGCAGCACCATATCCGGGTGTGCAACAAAAGTACTTTCTAATGGCAAACCCCCCCTACCATTCCCCCCCATTTTGCATGTTTTAAGACAGGCCTTAATTTGGGGAGAGGGGCTTAATTTCATTTCATGCCTATAAAACATGCTGGGGCTTCCTATTGGGGGAGGCCGTATTGTTGGAGAAACAGGGTAGGTAAATAAGCAAATAAGGAGAATCAACTTCATACTTTGTATTGTAAATCTGGTCACCAGTAATATATTGAATTAAAATATCATGTGATACAATCATACATAGATGTAATTGCTTAAAAAAGAAAATTTCCTCTTTGTTTAAGCAAATCACATATTGATTGTACTCTTCTGTCTTCTTATTATACTTGCCAAAGTGTCCTGTGTGAAATGGACTCCTCAATTCATATTACCACTGGCATTCATCCAACCTAAAATACTTAATTTTAATATGCAACTTTCTCATTGTACTGTCCTGGGTGAGTGAGGATCAACGCAAAATGAGCCCCTAGTCACATGATGTATGAGAAAGTATGCTAGATGGCTGCTAATATTTTCCTGGCCAATCAAGATTTAGGCATAGGAAGACAGGGAGCTGCCTTCACCTTACTGTTCCATGTCATGTGACTGACACTGGCAGTATGCTTCTAAAGTTTCAAGCAGGAATTGTGAAGACTAAACTTGGGACCTAATGCATGTAGACCATGTACTCTTTCCCTGAGCTGTCTCTCCATGCAACCATGAAGATCCTGCACCACAGCTTGAATCTTGAGACAAGAAGAACCGAAGAGAGGCGTCATCCTGAAATTGGACTTTCCCAGATTGAGATTCTCACACACACACACACACACACACAAACGTATACACTAGGCAGCTGATGAGCCTGTTTATCTCTATAAATGCAGACCAAGGGATTATTCCTTTCAATCTGTCCAGAAATTAGGCAAACTTGGAGAGTAGAAATCTAGTCAAAGCTTCAGACATACTCCAGACTTGTTGGAGCTTCTCTATTTTCAAATATCCTACCCTTCAGCCCAACTCTGCTTGACTAGGTCATCCTCAAGCATTTTTCATATTCCAGCCACAAGGGCTTCCTGTTTAGCAAAACAGTTTGGCTGGAAATTATCACAAATATGCAGTTCTCATTCATAAAAGCAAAATCTCCCTCAAGTTGAGCTTGACTCCTAGTGACTTTATGAAATGTCTCTATAGTTTTCTTTAAAACAGTATGGAAGCAGTTTGCTATTGAGCTCTTCTTCTAATTTCCCAATCTAATCTGTAGTTCAAGGATTTCCTAGTGATTCCAATTAAAACAATAACCAAGCTCAATTCTGCAACTTTTTAAAGATCACTCAGGGTTGGATAGGTGCTGGCCAGTCCACATTTACAAAAAATACAAATTTGCCAGATTAAAATTAAAACTGAATGCTACTAATGACTTGACCAATGACTTGCCATCTTTTCCGCCTTAGAGTTTTATTTCAGCAGAATGAATCAGCAATCCTTAGAGAAATTAGAAAAAATTGAACAAGGCAAGAAAATTATACTCACGTTTTAGCAAATGTTTTGCTTTAATATACAGGACCCTGCTGGAAAATAATTTACTATGCGGTTCCTACCTGGGAACAGGTGAAATGGGCTGTAGACTCAAACAACTTAGATTCCATTCCTTAGACTGCTGGGCTGCTATCTGTAGCTCACTGAGTTTTACCAAGTTCTTTCAAGAAGAAAAGAGATAAAAAATACTTTGCTTTAGTACAGTTGCAAAATATAATTTCAATCTCACTTTTTGGGATTCATACTTCCAGACAGTATTTTTTTTCTTCGCAACTGGAGGATATGAAAGGTATTTCATTGGGGAGGAAGCCTGAAGAAAGAAGCACTCACTTGTGCTCTCCAAGTCTGTTCTACTTGCCTGCTGACTTTTATAATCACTTTGAAATTTGAGGCACTTTGCCATGTTTTCAATCTATATATCATTTTTCCCCTCCTTGTTTCATGTTATTACTCTTCCTCAGTGCATAGTGTTAAGACTCAGCACAAAGAAAAAGGCATCTTAATACTATTTTAAGCTGATACTGTGTCTGGGGGTAAAGATGCAAAAAGAATGTTGTAAAAAAATCGCACATGTGCATAAATTATCACTAGTACCCAGACAAATTCAGACCATGAATATTTTATCAGTATTTGTAATCCTAACCTGAGTTTGAATACCTTTCTTTCTTTTTCCTTCCACGCTAGTCGAATTCTTGAACTGTGAACCTGCACTACATCTTTTGTTTTGTTCCTGTTATATAAAACATCACCACGGGACCTACTAACCTGCATGCATATTGCCAATGCCAGATGTTCTACAGCCTCACCTAGATTGCAATCATTGCCTCTTGTTGGATGTCCACGAAAAGCGTTCTGTCCTGAAAATGAAAAACAATTGCATCCATGAATCCAGAAGCCTCTTCTTATGGGAAGATCTTTGGGGAAAAAAAGCTGCAAGAAGATAATTGACACCATTAGCTAAATTACTGCTGAACAAAGGTGTCATATGCAATATAGAAAGCATAGAAACACATCAACATGTAAATAAATAGATACAAAGACAAACAGACAAAAGCGGGGTGAAAAATACTGTATATCCTGAATATATAATTATTGCAAAAGTGAAGAATTTTTTGGGGGTGGGAGTGCCAATTGATTGCATATATTATCACAAAGCAGTGATGACTTCTCTTACACTAACTTGGCTGACAAGTTTTTTTCAGCCACCTAACAGTGACAATAAACCGTTAAGTGCTGACAAACTCACAAAAAGATTTGCATAATTTAATCCTACAGAAATGATTGGGAAGACTTAGGGAAGACTTGTAGACTTAGAAGCAAATATTGCCTTCTGTCAGCACTTCAGAATCACCTCCCCAGTATAGGTAGCCCTGACTTAACAATTGGTTGCTTAGCGACCATTCAAAGTTATAACGGAACCTCACCCTCAAAAAAAAAAAGGCTACTTATGGTCCAGTTTTGATAGCTGCCCACATCTCCACAGTCACATGACTGCATTCTGGGTGGCTTGGCAACTGGCTCAACTTTACAGCTGGTTGTAGGACCCCCTGATCATGTAACTACAATTTATAATGCTTTTTTGCTGGTCTCTGATCTTTTCTGCCAGTTTTCAGTAATAATGTCCATAGGAATACACTTGCATCTATTGATAATTATGGCTTTTGCTTAACAGCTTATGGCCATCATGACTTACAACAGGAATTCCAGGCTTCATAAGTCAAGGACTATTGGTACCTGGCTTCTCCTGCTACTAAAAGCACTAATAAAAACAGAAACAGTACAAATGTTGCTAACATGTTCCAAAGGACTGCAGTGACATATTGTATGACACGCTTTTTCTGAATGCTTTGCACAGCTGCACTAAATACTATTCCTGTAATATGAGTACTTTCTGTGCTTTTACAATTTCTCCCTCCTGCCACTTTAACAGTTACAATTAAATTGGAAGTTTTTAGAGGGTCTCTGAAGGAAAAGAAATCCTCTCATCCATGGGCCCCATCCAAATTCTCATGACTACTAGCAAGACTTTTACTTGAAAGAGTAACCCAATAATCTCCCCAGCCTTTTCCAAATCTATTGGATTAAAACTCAGTTGGATTACAACTCCTGTCTGTCATTGGGTTGGACTGTCCCCAGAAAGTTTCAAAAAGAAGTTACGGTGTTGCTTGGAAGCCCCCTTACAAAAAGGATAAATAGTGCAACTTTCATCAGAGGGACAAATATTTTTGGATAAAGGAATTATTTCCAGTGTTGTCATTAAATAATTTAAAATATGCCATAGTGCAGATATATTTTCCTTTCTTTTTGCCATGTATTAATTCAATAACTGAGCACTATCTAGTTTACCTGTAAAATATGTAGATCATACATAGAACTATTTGCTTGCCACACATATGGAGTGTGTGTGTGTGTGTGTGTGTGTGTGTGTGTGTGTGTGCCTTCAAGATTTCTTTGCTTTGCATCTCTTGGCTGTCATAAGTAACGGGGAAGGAGGGGTGAAATAATTATGGGAAGCGAATTGGAGTCTGGAGAGAATAAACTGTATAAGTTGGGGGGGGGGGAGTTTCTTGTTTATGCTTCTTTCTTATGCTATGCACAGCTGCAGCTCTTTATCAAAATAGGCCAAGGCCAACAGATAGATGCCTCATCACCACCTGAAGCTGCCCACATGACATTACATACAAATTTTAATTGGATGGACAGTTTGAACTATTGTGGGTGGGAACGTTGCCATCACTTTGTATATGTGATTTATGCACTCATTTTCTCAGATTCAGAATTCCTTTGATGCTACCACTTGATTTCCAGGAAAAGATATCTTTTCTCTAATTAACAGAATCTAAGTGTTTCTTTCCTGGATTTTAAATGGAGCACCAGCTGACAGTGTGTGTGTTTGTGTGTGTGTGTGTATACATATACATACACACACACACACACACACACACACACACACACACACACGAACTGCTCTGTAACTCATGAAGTCAGCTAGTCATCTTTCAGGTACACCTGTATCGTGACAGAGGAAAATACAAAATATCATGCATCATTCAGTTCACCTTTGCCTAATATAAAATCTACTATCTCCAAAGACCAGTTCAGTTGCATGCAACAGAAATTAAATGTGTACAGCAAGGCCAAGCTTCGTTTATCCAGGCATAAATGACTAAATTGCTGGGGGATAAACTTGCATTTCTCAGCTTGCAAACTATTTCATGGGGCTGATGTAAATGAAATATGTTTTGTAAATATAAACAAAATATTGTTAAAACACAAAAACTGTCTAGATAAATAATTGTGCTCATTTCTATTCTTATGTATTTTGCTTGTACTGCAAGAAGTAAAGAAATGTATAAAGTACAGGTACTTCTTGAACACAACTGAGCCCAAAATTCCTGTTGCTAAGTGAGACAATTGTTTAAGGGAGTTTTGCCCCATTTTACGACCTTTCTTGCCACAGTTTTTAAGTGAATCACTGCAATTGTTAAAATAGTAACAGATAGTATTGATTTTGCTTGTCAGAAGATCACAAAAAGAATACGAAAGGATAGAAAAATTCACTTAATAATTGTCTCACTTAGCAACAGAAATTTTGGAGTCAATTGTGATTATAAGTCGAAGACTACCTGCATTTTAAGACCCTGGGACACTGCAACCGTCATAAATATGAGTCAGTTGCCAAGCACCTGAATTTTGATCACATGATTATGGGGATGGGACAATTGTTGTAAGTGTGAAAAATGATCATGTTACTTTTTTCAGTGCTGTTGTAACTTCAAATGGTCACTAAGCAAACTGTTGTAAATTGGCAACCAGCTATATGTAGAATGGATCTAAGTCAGCTTTCTTGCCTGCTTTGTCCTACTGATAGCTCCTTTTAATTAAGCCACAATGGATCATATAAACTCATAAACTGAGGTGGTCAGAAGTCCTCTTTGTTCTGCCTCAAGATCTTCAAGTTGTATTTACAATTATGGAAATAAAATACCCATATACAATACATTTTTTTAAAATGGTGGAAAGACATAAATGCAAGTATATAGCTTTTTCCTGTCTCCCTCCTTAAGCCGGAAATCTGCAAGAAGAAGCATACTTATCTGTTCCACTTCACTTCTGGCCACCATCCCACTGTTACATCTTCCCAGGCCTCTTCAAGTTTGGAAATATGAAGTTGTGACTCAGTGAAACTTCTTGTCATGAAATTTAACTGAAAACTGGCAAATTTAATATTGAAAATAAATAACACAACTTCATATTTAGAAGAAACTAGAAAGATGCTTCCTTGAGTATCCTTACATGCTCCAAGCATCTTTTTTAAACCTTTGAATTCAAAACCATAGAAGCCCCTAGCTTCATCTGTTGTTGTTTTTAATTCTGTATAACTTGCAATGCAACTTTAACATCACTAGATCACAATTCCTTTTAAGTTTTGACAACAAAGTCATAAAGGAGCCATGAAGAAGATTATAGCTTGAACACTAAACACTCAAGAAGTTGGGAGGGGGGGAATCAAACAGCGTTCATTGTGTTCACACTTCGTTCTTCAAGATCAGTCTTCTGGAAAATGTCAATTTAGATTCGAAGTGGAGAATGTTTTGCTGGAAGTTAAAACTCTGTCTACCCTAGCCATAAATCAATGACTGTCACAATGAAACCATGCTAGGATCTCAGCCAGAACAATAAGAAACAAAAGAAGCCAAATTTGATTCTCTTCTCCCCTTTGCTTAAACTTCTGTGCTTCTTCAGATTGTTTGATTTGGCTTCATATAACTGTTTTTATCAGTTGAGAGATAACATGTAGTTGAGTTTCAGAATTTACCCTGACTGGAAACTGGAGCGGCCGATTTGATGCCAGGAGTAACAGAGTGGAGCATTCTTCTAGCTGACAGTATCAATAGAGTCCACTGAAAAATATTGTGTCTAAAGGCATGAGGAGACTCTATCTGTAGCATCTCATTCCTTTACACTTTGCAAGCTATGCTGTTCCATGGAAAGATACTGTGCTCTGAATTAAGTTTCTCTTCCCATTTAACATTTTTATTAAGATAAAATAAGATACAAAATACAAAAGTAAATGGGAGAACAGTGGGAGGAAGAGGGAGAAGAGAAGTGAAGAAGAGTAGAGAAAAAAAGAAAAAGAAACATTTGACTTCTTACTCTGTCTGTTGCAGCAGATATAAGGCGTAAACATCAAATCACAACTTTGTGGGGTTTTTTTCCTAACAATATAAACAAGCCATTTCTATAGAGATCTAGCAATCTAATTGGTAAAACCCAAAATCAAAATTTCATTCTTTTCCACTACAAGCACAAAGTTCAGAAGCAGTCTCCATGTGGAAACAAAATTACCGTATATACTTGCATATAAGCCGACTTTAGAATGCTTTTTTTTTTCCCCCAAATTTGGGGGTCGGCTTATATGCACATAAATCTGATTTATTGGTGGCTGTGCCTCGATTTGTGCCGGAGCAGCAACTTAGCGTGGCGGCTGCCCGCGATGAGAGACTTGGCTCTCGCACTCCCTGTCAGCTGGCCCTTAACAGCCCTCGCATCAAGGAAAACACGCACGAAAATCGGCCATTTTTCTCCCTGGATGGACGATGAGCCGCAACTTTTACCCTGCCGCCTTTTCCCTTTGGGCTTCACTTCTGCTGTTCAGGGAAGTTGCGCCCAAAGCCCTGTCCTCCCAGAATCTTTCTGATGGTGAGCCTTGACGGTGAGATCAGGGGTTGAACACCATGGTATTTGGGGTCGGCTTACATGTGAGTTTTTGCAAAATTCCTCATTTTGGGGCAGTTTTTTAAGGGTCGGCTTATATGCGAGATCGGCTTATATGCGAGTATATGCGGTATATTCTTTTCTTCAATCAAAATAGTCAATTTTGCCATCTCAGCCACCTCCATCAACTTCTTCAACCATTCTTCCATGGCAGGAATGAAAGTGTCCTTCCATTTTTGTGAATATCAACATTTGCTGCTATCAACATAAATAGTAACAAAGTTCCAAATTTTTCTCCAGGTCTTTTCTCATGAATTTAAGCCCCTATCACACAGCACCAACGGATGGAAAGAGGATGTAAAATAGAGAGAAACACTTGCCATCCATTGGTTAATGCCATGCATCCGTTCTGTACTCACTGTGTCCGTTTTTCATACTCTCTATCTGTCTTCTGACATTTCATCCGCTCAAAAAGTTTTGAGCTGCACAAAACATTTTGAGTGGATGAAGTATCCAACGTGTCCGTTCTACATCCGCTACGCATACGGGAAACATCCGTTATATGTCCGTTGTCATCTGTTACGCGTCCGCTATACCCGCTAGGCATCCGCTGCACATCCGCGCAACTCGCATCTGCTCCAGCGGAAAACGGACACAGGGAGGAAGCAAAACGGATGCAGAACGGACACGCAATGTTAATAGCACGGACGTAGAAAGGATGAAAGCGGATGCAGCTTGCATACAAAGCATTAAAACGGAAAAAACGTTCGTATAGGGGACGTATCTCGGATATTTAGGATGTCTGCAGGATGCCTAGAGTATGCAAAAGGACACCTAGCGGAAAACCTATATTTCCCATAAAAAGGGGGAGAAATCACCTGGATCTCACTTTCAGTCCAGCAGCCCAGCAGTGCAGACCTCTTCAGCCTTCATCTGGCTCTTGCTCTTCCACAGCATCCAGTCATCTCCACCATGGATCATCAAACACTCCTTTTGGTAGCCGCCATCGTTCTACAACAGTGTGAAGCCCTCTACAGGCTCTTTCACCTGTTCTACGGGAAGAAAAGGAGGCGTCCAAGAAGTGTCTGGGTCCGAAGATGGATCGCGAGAAGAGCCGAGTACGGACTGTACAACAAGCTGATGGTGGAGCTGAGGAACGATGATGGTGGAGCTGAGGAACGAAGACTCTCGTGCATTCCAGCACTTCATGAGGATGCCACCAGCCATGTTTGACGAAGTTGTGGAGTGGCTGAGACCCAGGTTGACCAAGGCAAACACCAATTTCTGGCCCAGCCTGGAACCTGGACTGAAGGTGGCACTGACTCTGCGCCACCTGGCCTCAGGGACCACGTACAGGAGCATGCAGTACGCCTGATGCCACACAACACCATCAGCATTGTGGTCAGAGAAGTAGTGCAGACCATCATCGAAGAATACCTGGAGGAGCTCCTCCAGTGCCCCTCCACTGAAGAAGACTGGAAGAAAGCTGCAGAGCAGTGGTATCAGAAGTGGAATTTCCCCCACACCGTTGGAGCCATAGATGGGAAGCACGTGGCCTGCAAAGCTCCAGCCAACTCAGGGTCCACTTATCACAACTACAAGGGCTTATTCAGCATCATCCTCTTCGTCATGGTCGATGCTGACTACAAGTTCATCTACATCGATGCTTCAGGCAACGGGTCAACTTCAGATGCCCAGGTATACAACGCCAGTCACCTCAAGGAGGGGCTGGAACGGAACCTCATCATGGGCTTCCTAGATCCAGACCCCCTGCCCAACGACACACAAGATGTGCCCATCTTCATCATGGGAGATGATGCCTTCTTCCTCAGAACCTACCTCATGAAGCCCTACACTTCCAGATACCTCACCTGTGAAGAGAGGATCTTCAACTACGGGCTGTCCAGGGCAAGGCGGGTGGTGGAGAATGCCTTTGGCATCCTGGCCAACAGGTTCCAGGTACTTCTCACCACCATGCAGCATCGCCCAGAGACCGTGAGGAACATCGTGGAAGCTTGCTGCATCCTGCACAATCTCATGCGCACCTGCTATCCAGTGTTGCAAAACAGGCTCGTGGACTGTCAACAACGCAATGGGTATATGGAGCCTGGTGAATAGAGGCAAGGGCAAAACCTGATAGATACTGTGGATGTGCAAGGCCCCAACAGAGCTTCACGTGAAGGGAAGAAGCAGTGCAACCTCCTGAAACACTGGTGCAACTCCCCAGCTGGAGCAGTGGAGTGGCAAGACAGGATGGTAGATGCTTAATGGATGCTTCCTTCAGCCTGTCTCATCACACTGATGAGATTGTGCCATGTATGTTGAGTGGCCCTACAATGAACAGGGCATTTAATAAAGAGTTGTGTTTATGTTGAAATTTGTTGATGAATGATTAAATTGTTATTGATAATAAAGGGCCACAGGTGTGGCACCTGGGAGGGTGGACCATACAGTCCCACTATGCTTGCACTGGAGGCTTATCTATCCCACTGCTATCCTTACCCTTCCCACAGCTATTACCCATCCCACAGGTATCCCTGCCCATCCCACAGGTATCCCTGCCCATCCCACAGCTATTACCCATCCCACAAGCATGCAAAGGCTTAAACCATTTCTAAAAGTTTCCACCAAGATTTATTGACTAAAAGAACTGAACCAAGTGTGTGAAGCAAAGATAAACTTTATTAATAACAAACTGTAAAAGCAAAATGACCCAAGTAAAGTGTCCCAAGCAAAGATATAGTCAACAGGTAGCAACCCAGTCTCTGGCACTCTTCTCAGTCACTCTGAGGCGTGCCCATAATCTCAGGGATGAAGGGCCCAGGTGCTGTGGAGGTGGCTGCTGCTGGAGTGCTGGTCTGAGGCGACATTGGGGTGCCTGGCCGAGAGGACAACAGAGGATGGTGTGTGGAGGAAGCTCTCAGAGAGCTGGCTCAGTCCTGTGATGTTGAGAGCCCCTTCCTCCATGACAAGGGGTGTCAGTCCCAAGACCGATGATAGATGTTCTGAGGCTGGGCTTGGCTGTGGGATGGAGGAAGGAGGAGTGTAGTGGGGCTGTCTGGTCTGCAGCTGAGCGAGGTGAGGCATGGGTGGCATCTGTGGCGTGGTTGGCATCTGTGGCATCCTATGAACCTGTGCCTGGACTGGGAAGGGCTGCCTGTGCTGCTGGAACTCCTGGTAGCCGTAGCCTTGGTAGGTGAGGATCTGTGGAAAGCCTTGGAAGGGCTGTGACTTCACTTGGGGTGGAGGAGCAGACCTGGACTGGGTCGGAGCAGGTTCAGCTGGGCCTGGAGGGTTGTGCAGAAGACCGGTGATCCTCTCCTTTATCACCTGGTATTGTGATTCGGACATGTCCATGAGGGTCTGGTTGACGTAGGTGAGGAAGGGCTTGCGGTTTGAGGATGGTATGTCTGTGTGTACCAGCTGAGAGAGGAGATCTACGCTGCTTTTGATGGTGTCCCTGATCTCCAGCAGGACAGTCTGGCTCTGCCCCTCCGGTCTGCCTCTCTGCCTGATTTCTGTGGAGGTGGAGCTGGGGGTGGATGTGGGTTGGTCTCTGGTGGAAGTGCCCTCTCCTTGCTCCCACTGTGTCAGGGGGTCCTCCACGCGCTCCGCCACGGGGAGTGCAGCTGTCGGGAGGGTCTCCATCGTGGGATGCTCCACAGATACCTGCCTGGACACAGGAGCTGACTCTTGGCCAGAAGAGGACTGGCTCTCTGTGGGCTGCCTGAGAGAGAGGGTAGACAGAGGGGCTGCTCCTCGGTGGCAGATCCCAGCCTCCAAGAAGCTGCACTTGGCCATCACGTAGGTCTCCCAGTCGGTGAGCTTGACTGCGGCCTGGCCAGACTTCTTGAGCTGCAGCTTCCCGAACCAGGTGTGCATGTGCTTCCACCACCCGAGGAAGACCTCTGAAGTGTAGCCCAGGCTCTCCGCCTTCTCTCTCCAAGCCGCCTGCTTCTACTTGGTGTCTCGATAGAGCCTGTGTCCCTTCCGCCATTGGTACTCGTTCTCCCTCAGCCATTCGAGCACCTCATCATCATGTTCCTCTTTGATGGAATATTGCCTCCTCTCCCGTTCTCGCGTATGCCTCTTCCTCCCTCTGGCAGGGCCTTCTGGGCCCTCATCAGAGGGGCTTCGAGGTTCTAGGGGTTGCTCCACCACAACACCAGCAGCAGCAGCAGCAACAACAACACTAGCAGCAAAAGCAGCACCAGCAGGACCAGCAGCACCAGGATCAGCAGCAGCAGAGTAAGCACCAGCAGAAGCACCAGCACCAGGAGCAGCGCCAGCAGAGTAAGCACCAGCAGAAGCACCAGCACCAGCAGAGTAAGCACCAGCAGAAACACCAGCACCAGGAGCAGCACCAGCAAAAGCCCCAGCACCAGCAGAATCAGCCCCAGCAGCAGAAGTCCCAGCAGAAGCAGAGTCAGGGCCAGGGGGTGGGATGGTGGCCCTGTCCTTCTTGCCAGGGCTGGCAGAAGATGGCACAGGCTTCCTCTTCTTCCCCATGGTTGTTGGCTGGAGATGTGTCTGGTAGCAGGTCTTTCCTCTGAATGGTGACCTGCTTGCGAGCTGCATCCTTTTATGTCCGCGGGGCTGACACAATGCATCCTCTCCGCATGCGCAGTGAATGCTTTGCATCTGCTAGGCATCCGCTAGGCGTCCGCTCTGCATCCGCGTCATCCGCTCGGCATCCGCTTCTTCCCCTGCGCATCCGCTTCGCTGTGCTCCCCCGGAAGCCCTGCGGATGTGCCATCCGCTTCCATCCGCTTGGCTTCCATGGAGCATCCGCTTTACATCCCCTTTACATCCTCTCCCCGTCCGTTCCTTTCAGTTGTTGTCCGCTCTGTTTATGCAAATTTGGGGCACTTTTGAGAGCGGATAACAATGGATGGAATATTTTGTCGTCCGCTGTGTCCTTTTTACATACTTTTTGCATCTGTCGGCCTATGTGACAGGCCCTTAAGTTTCTCCATCATCCAGTGGCTCAGCAGTATGTGACAGTGCAGGTCATTATTATTATACCTACTGTTCTATTTTTGTCCTGCCTTTTTAATATATAAGGTGGCAAACACTAATACACTTCCCTCCTATTTTCTGCACAACAACCATCCTGTGAGGTGGGTTGGGCTGAGAGTGAGTAAGTGGCCCAAAGTCACCCTGCTGGCTTTCATAACTTAGGAAGGCCTAGAACTCACAATCCCCTGGTTTCTAGGTTGGCACCTTAACTGCCATACCAAATTGGCTTTATATTATGACACTGAAAAATTGAAAATCTATCAACTATTATCCTGGAGGCTCAGAATTCAACACATCGATTAATGGCCAGAGAGAGAGAGAAAAAAATAGAGACAGAAGAAACATAGGCACTAATGGCTCTATGCAACAGCCAGCAAAAATAATTAGTCAGGGATGCCAGTAAAGTGAAGGCGTCCTGAAGTAATGCTAAATTAGGACCGTTTGTAGGATTTATCAGTATCAGTCAAAGGAAGATTAATTTTTCTGCCCTTTATTTTAAATGTCAAGATATAAGAGCATACTTTTTGTCATTAAGAAATTAATTCCTGCAAGTTTTAAGCTTTAGCACCCATTTACTGTCCTTCACATCTCCAATGAAACTCACCGCATAAAGTGCCTTGGGAACAATCCACTGTAGTGATCTCAGGATTTTTCCAAGCCTCTGAGATCTCCTTAGGTTTGGTACTGCCCACAACCATCATATCAGCATCACGAAGCTAAGATGGATAAAAGAACATACACTTGATTGTATTATGGGATATATCTGGAAAGACAAAGTGCTGAACTGTGTTTAATCAGCTTTAATCAGAAAATACATAATTTAGAAATGAATATGCATATATGTGTTGTATATGTATAAACTAAGCAACCTCATAAACCGTGTTTGAAAATTGGTTTATTTTAAAAAGTCATAACAGCATACACTTTACTTAATTATCCTATTTCCTTCCTCAAACTACTGTACGTACAACAATCTTGGGGAAAAGGATAAATAAGAGCAAATAGCTATCAGCTGTCTTTCCAAATCTGAACACTGCTGAAAGTTTTCTTTTATAAATGAATAAAAAAATCTGTTAAACGCAGTGGACAAATCTGGGTGCCTTGTTAAATTACATTTTAGTGTTATATGAACTTAGATCTAATATAAACTTAGATTTCAACTATGAAATTCCTCCCAAGGAATGGGGCATAGCAAATATCTCAGAAGAGAGATAACCTGCACCAATCTCAATGGATTCTGGCCTGAATACAATGGCAAGAAAGAAAAAGAGCAGCTTAACAGTACATTCCCAATCAAAAAACAAAAAGAGATACACTCAGTCTTTTAATTGGGGACAAGGTATTGCTGAAATAAACTTGTGTTTGAAATGTGTCTACAAGGTAGACCAGACTAAAACGCCAATGCCATGTAGGCCAGGCATTACTTTTATTGTAAATTTTAGAGTAACTGGGTCAAGTCTAAATGTGCTTCCTCCCTCCTTTCCTTGATCTTTATCTAAACTAAGGATGGGCTTGTCTGATACTATATATTTTCTCAATTTATTTCTTGGCCCAGGCTCAAGCCTCACTTATCTGACTGTCGCTTGGTAGCAGTTTTTCCTCCTGTCCTTCAAGACTTCTCTCCATATAATGTCAACAAGGTGGGGTTTTGCACCATTTTCTGATGAGAGTGAGTTCTACAAGGTGGAGATTATCATAGGCAAGTGTCAGCCTTTTGAGGCACATTAGAAAAGACCCACATTAACTCCATTTGTATTATAGGCTTATATTAACAGAATCTTTCAAGTCTGAAAGTACATCTGTCTCCCCTTATCTTTATAGCTCAACAACCTAGGAAGGGTCCCTTCTGAGACGTTTGCTATGCCCCCATTCCTTTCATGCGCCCAGCTGCTTCTTATATGAGCATCACCTAGACTGTGGTTCTTCTTCCTGTCTGCCAAGGTCATTCCCACATACCATTACAAGATCTGTCATGTGTCTGTACCCAATGTGTACAATGTGGAGCAGAGGTGGTCATTATTACTTTTGTAGATGACTAGAGGAGTAAACTAAAAACTGATGAACTGTTGCCTCATATATTCCAGGTAGGTCTTTAAAAGTAATGACCAGTATTTGGATTGGGCTTGGAAACTTATGGGCAATCCATATACCAAATTTAATTTGTGCTATTTTACATTGGTAGATATGTCCCACCTTAAGCCTAACTGCTGCTTTTTAAAAACAGCTGCAACCTACAGAAAATCTCCAGAGGCAGACCTGGATAGTGATAAGGACATGAGCTATTGAATCAGGGCAAGTTATAGGGTTATCTTGTTTCTGAAAGTTTAAGAGCTATGATACAAATAGCATCAATCACATTTTAGGTCTGTTTTCCTATGATACCGGTAGTTAGAATGATATTGGGATCATTCTGAATTTTATTATTGTATTTTATGTTATTTCAATATATTTTCGGTTATTTGAAATTTAATAAGCAAATCCTCTTTTTCATTTATAAAAGGTGAGGAGTGCCTGGGCTTTATTCATCAGCTTGCTTTGTCCAAGGTGCATTAATATTCCAACAAACTACTAAGAAATTCAATCAACAATAATTAAAATTAGTTTGGCAGGACTTGCTCTTTATAAATTAATACTGATCACTAGTCAATACGAACACTGTGATATTTTTGTGCAATCTGCCTGTCAGGTACTTAATCTTGAGACAATACATCACAGCATCCTGAGAGAGAAGAGAATATGGCTTGGTTGTTTGCTTGCAGGCATTTCATTACCCAACTAGGTAACATGTTCAGTGGATAATGAGCATCTGCAAGCAAACAACAGAGCGCAGAGAGCGCTAAGAATGCTACAATACACTATCCCAATTACACAAAGAGGTGGAGTAGAGCAACCAGTCTCAATGTCTGATTCACCTTGTAAACAGTGTACATTTCACATTACAAAGAATCTCTCATACAATAAGCAAGGATGAAAAATAAATAATCAAACTGATTTCCTTGCAAATGCACCATATGGTTTCCAATTAGTCCATAAAGCCAACACAAAACACATGCTATTTGTAATTGAAACCAAATGTGATAAAAGTCTGACAGAAGTGTGAACACTCATCCAAAGGATAACTAGTTACATATTGTAAAATGTTTTAAAATCCATTAATGAGATCAGACTGCAAACAATGAATTAAAAAATTATGTGAAACAATTGCTTAATCAATTCTTATGAGTGGGGAAAGATTCCTTATGCTCATTCTCATGGGAATTAATAGCATTTTCTTCCAGCAAATTGGACAAGATTAAATCCAATAAAAACTCTGAATCTTTAGTTCATAGCATTACACAACTTCAGTGAGAATTATGCTAGAAGATTATATTATCTTTGAAGACCCTCCCATTCCCAGAAAGAACATAAAATGTTAAATCAACACAAATTTACACATCAGTATCCAGTATGTTCTAATCAAGACACCATATTACTGAGAACTACATAAAGATTGCATTCCTCTACAGCTGACGTTAATTTCTTCATGAGACATCATAAACTTCAGGATGAAATAATTACAATTTTTAAAAAGATGGTGTTTTTCACCAAGACAAATGGTAGGTTTCTAATGAAAAAAAGAAATCAAGTATTGAAAACAGTAAGAATTAGTGGGATTTTTAAAGATCCACTTTCAGCTGCTAGTTACTGAAGTAAAGGCTATGGCCAGGGCTGTTTTTGAAACTATGGGGAAATGACAATTTGTCCAAGTACCACAGTTCCTAAATTAGCAAATCAGGATCAACACAGTCATATAACATGGTTACTATCCTGATAACAAATAGGTTCTCAATCAGGTGTAACTACCAGTTTGGTGATTACATTTTACGCATGTAAAAAGTCGTAAGCTGTGTTGCCCGGACAGCTGAAAAAAGCTGAAAATTGCACGTGGGTGCGCAGTGTTTGAAAAGCCTCTTCTTTCCTGCTTTTCCAACCTCAGTTGTGCCGCACAAAGCAGCTGAGGTTGAAAAAGCAGGAAATAAAGGACAGGTAAGAGCCCGAGTAGGTGGGTGGGCCAAAAGAGCAGCAGACACAGAACTGGTTCGGTGTCTGCTGCTCTTCAAAGCTACTGGTTCTAGAGTCGGACAGAACCGGTAGCATCCTACCCTTGTTCCCAATACAGTTCAATATTGAAGTTTAAACCTGTAAAACGGGTTGAAGGGCTGTTAAACTCAAGGCCCGGGGGCCAGATCTGGCCTGTGGGGTGCTTAGATTTGGCCTGTGGGGCCAGCCTGAAAACAGCAAAGGCCCGGCCCGCAGTTGTCTCTGCCAACAAAAATGGAGCTGCATGTGGCCCTCCCGTTTTTGCTAGAATTTGCAAAAATGTAGCTCCCAAGGGCCATGGGCGGCACTCCCAAGCTCTCTTTTTGTTGGCAGATGGTTGCAGGATGCCATTGCACCTGAAAACGGAGCTCACAAGGGCTGCAGGCAACATTCCCAAGTTCTGTCTTAACTGGCAGAGGGTTGCTGGAGGCAGTCACAGCCAAAAACAGAGCTCAGGAGACTGTTTTCACTGGCAGAGCGCTTGGACCACCACAGGCGCCCCCGACAGAAGTGATGTCGAGCTGACAACACCCCCCTGGTCCCCCCAAGATCAAACACAACCCTGATGCGGCCCTCAAGTGAAATTGAGTTTGTAATTTCTGCTGTAAAGCTTGACACTTAGGCATTTAACATTTCAGTGCAGATATGTGTCAACGTCTTTTGATATTGATAACTTTTGAATGACAAAGGGGAAAGAGATTGTGAGTTGTGGTCCCATATTATGGAATGGCTTCCCTCTTGAAATTACTGAAGACCAAATATTATCAGAGGGCATCTGGTAAGTGAGCTGACAGCACCACACCTATTTGTATTATATCAGCACTTGATTAATTTATTATTTTATGTTTTGCTGTTTTTATGTTTTAGGAAGTGATCCACCTGGAGTCTTTATGGAATATGGAGTACAATCAATCAATATATCTATATTTTTCAACTCAAGGAATAATAACTTTTTCCCCATGTTTGCATATCACACACAGGTGTTTCCTCTGTTCATAACAGGACAAGAATGCTTGTTTCAAAACTGGGAACATTATTATAGTGGGATATCCAACAGTGACTTTGCACTAATGAGAATTACTTCCACTTAAGCAAGGCAGGACACCCAGTTATTGCTGCCCTGATAATTCCACAAGTCATCAAGAAATGCTTACTCTTGTACTCATCACATTGACAACCACAATGTGTCTGTCCCTGCTAAGTCCTTATTCAGCTCCACATCAATTGGCTGACATAGGATGATATGAAGCTGATTTGGGAATTATGATTCGGGAGCCTCTCCCACCAGATATCCTACAGATTGAAGGCACTGTTGACTGGGGATTCTGGGACTTGAAGTCCCCATATATCTGAAGGTTACTAGATTGGAAGTTTTGACTATATTTGAAGACAAATGTTGATCTTTATATTAAAGAGACATGTCCATGAAAACTAAAAGAAATGTAGATTTAAGTATGAATCTCAAAACCAAAATTCACATTATCGCAGGGATTTGCAATAGTATTTCACAATGGTTTTATTTTTTCTTTAATGTGGCCAAAGGTAAGATAAAGGAGTTGCTGTGGATTTTACTCTGCTAGCTGTTGTTGACTACAGGGGGCGGTGCTCATTTTCGTTTCAAGGCCATGCAGCCAGTATTGTCCAAAGACATTTTCATGGTCATGTGGCCAGAATGACATCACAAAGTGCTGTTACCTTCCTACCAAAGTGGTCCTATTTATATTTATCTCCTCGCATTTCCATGCTTTCAAACTGCTAGATGAGCAGGAACTAGGAATGAGAACTCACCCCATTGTGTGGCATTTGGGTCTTGAACCTGGGTTGCCGGCTTTCCAGCCTAAAAGCCCAGTGTCTTAACCACTGAGCCACTGCACCACCTTTAATGTGGGCAAATTTCCCTATAACAGTGGAGTACAAAAAGGAGAGAGGATTAATTTTTTTTCTATACTATTTTCATATTAGTAAATCCTATCCCTGAAAAGTTAATTTCCAACATAAACAAATAAATTCCAATGGATGCTTACTAAACAACCTTATTGAAATATATGTTTTTTCTTCTTTTTTAAAAATCATTTTTTATTTTATGAAAGAAATAGAAATTACCTTTTTTGATTATTCATCTCAATATAAAAGGTCTCACAAGTTCCTCATCATGCCAGCTCAAATGTAGAGCTTGACATGTTTAACATTAATAGTGTTTTCCTCACAATCATGAGAAGAAACCAAGTGGAGATTAAGATCAAAGGCTATTTATAGTGATACATAAACTGCAACCTGAATTGGGAAGAAATTGGTAGCACTCTCACTGAGAACTTGGATGTTTCCCTTTTTCCTGGTGGTCTTCCATCTAATATGTGCTTCTTTATACTTACGAGTGTTGAACTCAAGCACCTTAAAGGACAATATGAAAATTTTTCATGATGTGGAACCAGTTTATTCTTTTAGAAATTCTGTCATTGTAATTGCATTATAACAATTCAAAGTGCAATTATTCACATTTTTTCTCAATTCATGTAAAACATTCACTTAAACCTTTGGTGATTCAAATGCTCTGAGATTCATGCAGTCTTTTCTAGAAATGATGGACTGTATCATGGATCTCCAAACTTGGCAACTTTGAGACTTGTGGACCAATTCCCACAATTCCTCAGCCAGCATAGCTGAGTTGAAGTCCACAAGTCTTAAAGTTGCCAGGTTTGGAGACCTCTGGACTATATTAAGAGAATGGCACTATTCCAGCATCCAAGATGGTATTCAGCAGGTTCTGACCAGTTCTGGAGAACTGGTAGCGGAAATTTTGAGTAATTTGGAGAACCGGCAAATACCATCTCTGATTGGCCCCGCCCCATCTATTCTCTGCCTCCTGAGTCCCAGCTGATCAGCTGGGTTTTCTTTTGTTGCCCTGCACAGGAGAACGGAGCTGAAAAGCTGGTTAGTGGGGTGGGGAGGGAATGGGATTTTGCAGTAACCTTCCCCCAGGAGTGGGGGAGGGAATGGAGATTTTAAAGTATCCTTTCTCTGCCACGCCCACCAACCACGGCCACAGAACTGGTAGTAAAAATTTTTTAATCCCACCACTGTCCAGCATGCCAAAAAGCTGCACTGAATAATTTGGAATGCATGACAATAATTTGCATTTAAGGTCAAAGAATATATGATTTGATTTGCACTCAACTTCAGCACATGAATTCAATTTTGATTAATTTTAAATTTCTCTAGCTACTGTCTAGACATCAAAGAATTTTAATGTGTAAGTATCCTTCAAAAGATTTTTCAGGCAACAAATTAAATTTTACTGTTATGACCATATTTTCTTGGAAAAAATAAAAGACAAATCTGAAAAGAGGGGCCAATCTGAGTTTTATCAAGATAAAATTTGTTAATAACTTTGCTTTATAAAGAAAAAAAACCAAGAGAAAAACCAAGAAAATAATTAAATTAGATAAATCTAAAGGACAGCTTTCTGAAGCAAAGGGCTGTCCTGTCCTGTATGGTCACTGTAATTTTAAAGGACAAAGCTTCTAATTTAATTGATAGATCACAGGCCTACAACTATCCTTCCAGAGTTATCCTAAAAACTGACAATATTTACATGGGTATATGCAGGGGTGGGATTCTACCAGTTCGGACTCGTTTTATAGAACCTGTTGTTAGATTATGCAAAGTTTGGAGAACTGGCAAATCATGCTCCTGGCTAGCCCCACCCCTCTCTGCCCACCTCTCCCCGCCCAGTCAGTCCTTTTGCATATTTCTTTTTTTTTTCTTCCCGACATCAGCTGTGTCGGGATCCCCCTCACTGCCTTACTGCTTCACCTAGCAGAGTTCCCTGAGGCCCAGGAGGTAAAAAAAAAACCGGAGTGCGTGGGGGGAGGGTTGCTGCTGCAAAAAAGCCACGCCTACCTAGTCACATTGCCACACCTACCTAGCCACGCCCACAGAACTGGTAGGAAAAATATTTGTATCCCACCCCTGAGTATATGTGGAGATGGATTAATGAGAATTATTGCAAGCACAGAGGGTTCGAGTTGACATAATATAAAGAACCTTTACAAGAAGGTGTGCCTACTGCAAGCAGGAGTAATTAAACCTAGTCTACTTGCAGTTTCTTTAGTATCATGTTTTTATCAAAATCCCTGAATTTTTTTTTTCCTCCCAGGGTCAGGAGTCCACCATGGGAAGCAATAAACCCATTCTGCTACCTTCAAACACATGACTCATAAAAATGCTATTCACATTTTATCAGATATAATTTAGATTTGTTTTGCTTTACTCTTCTTTTGGGCTGATGCTAAAACTATTATTGTAATGATTTTGCAAATCAAAAAATGTATCAATATTTCTTTGTAAAGAATTTGAATTTCGCAAGTTTGGAGCAGAGCCAAGAATTTGCTTTGCTAGAATTAAAATCCTGGATTGTAGACATTTTTTACTTTCAGCTTTTAAACGGACTCTTTATCAACACAGTAGTAATACTATAGGAACCTGGATGAGCAAAAAGTATTTTGTATTAATTGAATCACCGTTATAGATTTATTAAGATGTCTGTGCATTCCTCAACTTACAACCATGTGTTTAGTGACTGCTTGAAATTACAACAGTATTGGAAAAAGTGATATGATCAATTTTTACACTTACAACTGTTGCAGGAATCCCCAGGATCATGTGATCAAAATATAGACACTCGGCAAATGACTCATATTTATGACCTTCTGCCAAGTAAAATCAAGGAAAAAGCGAGATTCATTCAACAACCATGTTACTAACTTAACAATGGCAGTGAGTAATTTAACAATTGTGGCAAGTAAAATGGGGCAAAATTGACTTAACTACTTGCTTAGCAATGGAAATTTTAGGCTTAATTGTGGTTGTAGGTTGAGGACTATCTTACATGTAGGTATATATATTTGTTTTTATTTTGTTTTCTATTTTAGTTTCTTTGCTTTGGGAAGTTTCTTACACATACTGTTTTGCATTTCAGGAATTTCTTTTTTGTTAATTGTATATTACTGTAATAAATTAAAATTATCATTTTATTATCATTGCACAATTATCAAAATAAATATCTAAGTACAATGTGATGCCACGAAAAGTAAATAAGTCAGGACAGTTGCCAGAATTTTAAAGTTTAAGGAGGCTGTTTTGACAAAAATTATGTTTTCCTGAATTTTCATACATAAAATGATAAGGTAACAGCAGCTGTAAAAACAGAATCTTTCCAATGGAGACATATCTTAGCATCACAGCTGTTCAGTTTAGGGAAAACATATTTTATAATTTCAATTATGAACTCTAACTAGAAAAAGATCAGCCACCTTATTTGACTTGGCTGCCACCTTCTGGAAATCTGTGGAATATTGGAAGCTGGATTCTGACCAAGCCAGAGAAATTTCAATGCTTATTTTGCATTACGGTATGCCAGAATTTGCAGTCAATATCCTTAAATCAATTGCTGAATGCAAAACTTTAAAAAAGTCCATTATGACAAAGCTTTTCTTGGCTTCATCATCACTGACACTTCCTTTGGTTCTGTTGCCAATGAATTGAAAATCATCATCAACAACAACAAGGGGATTCATTTGGTGCCTCTGGGAAAGTATTTCAACATATTTGATTGATAGACTATGACAGTGACAATGAACAAAAATTGGCAAGTACAATGCAGCTTATGCCAGGCAAGTAGTGAATAGATCAGATTTTGCTCCTCCGTTGAGGGAACAGTAATCAGACCCTGGTATGAAAAATCAAACTCAAGGCTGAATGAGGAGTTGAAAAAGCATCTCAAAAAGTACCCTCCCTTGTTTTGGGAGAATAAAAATGAGGGATGGGAAAGATACTTTCAACTTGCAAGATTCTTATAATTCTAGCCTTATAATAATGACAGAATTAGTATTCATTGCCATGCTTCTTGTCTGGACTTCATCAAAAGTTTAAGAGTAAAAAAAATTATGAATAAGAAAAATAAAATTTTGGTTGATTTCAAAAAAGGATGTGGAGACTTGTGGAAATATGGAATTGAAGACTGATTCTGAGTGTCAGATGAGCAGTTTATGAAAGAAGCAAGGCATGTAGGGGAATAAAATAAATGCTTTGTGAATGGCTCAACATGAAATAGAAAGACAAAGATGCTCATAATGGGGAATACACCAGGCTGTTTGTGTTGTCTGTTCCTGGCCACTAGACCCACTGTACTGCTTGTAATGTGTATTATCTGGTATAGGCCTGCTTACACTCTTGTAATTCCTTCTTCTCCAATAAATGTAAATAGAAAGATTAATTCCTTTCTTGTTCATTATCCAGGCAGGTGTGAAACTGATTAATCTTGTCAGTTTCAAGCTGGTTACTCCAGTGCTCAGGGGATGAGCTGGGAACGAAGAAAAGGAAAGCAGAGTTCTAGTCACGTGATTTCCCATTTACAACTGCTTTGCTCAATAATGAAGTTGCCAGTCCCAATTGTGGTTGCTAAAGGAGGACTGCCTGTATATAGTAAGATATACATGAAAGGTTGGAAAATAGAGTACATATGTGATCAGTATACTTTGCTGGAATATCCACTAATGATGTGGGAAAAGATAGAGAAATTTTAATATAATATGTGTGGATGTCTGTTGAAAGCTTGTGGTATATGCACCAACAGAAACCTAGTGGTATTTAAATGTCTTGTGTGCAAGAGTGAGGTTTTTCCTGTTTTGGTATGTGAAATGAAAGTGGGTTATTTTAGAAGCAGGTCTACTTAGAAAAAGAGAAAATCAAGAATGAATGTGGATTGAATACAAAAGTCACTGACCAGTATAAACAAAGCACACTGAAGGATTTTTGATCTTATAAAGACAATGAATCAGGATCTAATTACAAAACAAATATACAATTGAAATATATATAATGAGATCAAGAGGAAAATTACAAAAGTTATATTTAATTGGAGCTGATGAGTTCCTTAAAAAGAGAAATGAAAACTGAAGAAACAAAAAGCAATCTATCAAGCAATGCATGGATGTCACGGAAGAAAGGATGTTTAGTTATGATTCCTTTTTTCCTTTAATTCCATTGAAATACTACTTTTTCCTTTTCTGTGTTTTGCTTAACATTGCTTGTCCAATAGCATTGTGGATGTAAACTGAAATATAAGGCATTTTATGGAGTGCTTAAATTAAATTTGATAGATTATAGAGTTTGGGGCATTTCTAAAAAGTGTGAGAAGCTGGGAATGTCTAGAATCAATGATTTTAGATGAGTTCCATTACTGACAGGATTCCCACCCCCCCAAAAACAGGTACTTTAATGTAAGAGGCTTTTTTGGTAACTTATATGTACTCCACTTGCCTTCCTAGCTAGAAAGAGAGCAAAGACAGCAACCTAGCCTTGCTCTCACTTTGAACAGAATGTCACACCCAAGAAAGATGTTACATTTTTTTGCAAACAATAATTTAATAGCTGAATATTAAAGTCCTTTTCTATATAGCAGTTTCACTCTCTAGTGCTAAAAGAATGCAATATATGCAATCAAACATGCATTTGATTGTTCATATGTTGTCTTGAACACTAAGTAAAGAAAGAGCACGATTGGAAGAAAGACAGAGTGGTACAGTGCAGTGAATTTTGCAATCCATAATTGATGCCTTGACTGCAATATGTGCACTCAATCAAATGGAACTTATTAAAAATGTTTAAAAACTAGGACAGTGAAATGTGGGCCCAGCTAGAAAATCTAGAGATGAAGTAATGTACACTTCGCTTATATTTCTTTACACTACATTTTTTTTTAAAGAATGAATGCTTTCGTGACATATTCAAAATTATGAATGATCTATAATAATGACAAGATAGCAAACAAGCTAGAGAGAAAAGTATTACGCTCTTGATATATTTACCATTGTCTGGAGTTGTTTCATGTTCCATGACAAGCTCATAGTCATGACCCCTTTTCTTTGAAGAAGACATTGCAAGGAAACTTCCAAAGGTCCTTGGACGCCCAAAAGTAATATTTTTTTCCCATCTAGGGTAGTACATGCTAAAAGCAAAAGATAACAGTTGTTCTCATTATCTACAGTAACAGCAAATTACTAGAAAAACAAAATGAAACAAAACATATTAAAATGGGAGCTTAATGTTCCTAAACAGATAAAAAAGCTAGACACAGAGCACACTGATTAAGTTTGACAGACTGAGAGACTAAAAGTAGGTTTTTATGCACGTTTATGAAAAAAACGTTTTGGTGTGAATAGCAGAAATATTAATGACAACTTTGACAATATTAATGAAATCCAGTTTGGTGTAGTAATTTAAAGGGCTGGCCAAGAAACCAGGGAGTGTGAGTTCTAGGCCTCCCTGAGGCATAAAAGACGGCAGGGTAACTTTAGACCAGTCACTCTCTCTCAGTCCAGTCCCAACTCACAGGGTTGATTTAATGGGAAAAATAGAAGGAAGAAGTATTATGCAAGTTCACCTCCTTGAATTACATATATATATTAAAAGTGAAATAAAAATATAATTGCTTGTTTAGTCATGTTAATTACATCCAGTGCCAAACAGATACATGTGGTATTCTATTTTTTAAAAAATTTACAATGACAATTTCTTACTTCTATACTCTCTATTAAAGTCTCAGAAGTCTTGGTGATTTAAGGTTATTCTGTATTACACCCTTTCATACCCTATAATGTCCTCTCTATCATTCACTTACCTACTTCAGGGGTTCCCAGCCCATTACTGAGCTGTGATATATTTGGAACTGGGCCCCGCGAGCGGTGGGATGGCATGCAAATGCATGCAGTCAATTTGCATAAGCAACAGGCCAGCGTGCATGCACACATGTGTGCATGCAGCTCAGCTTGCACAAGTCAAGGTGCACATGCATGCCAGCCCATTGCTCCCACAATTTGAGAAGTGCATGTGCACACATGCACTTACTGCTCATGTGGCCAAGTTCCCTTCTCCCCTCCCCCGTCAGGCTGGCAAGCCATAAAGATTGAGAACCTCTGATCTATTCCACACACAAACACATACAACTCATTTTGAGGTGCAGGGCATTCAGAAGTTTGGTTCTTCCTTTCTCACAAAGTAGGACTTTGAGCTAAGTGCCAGCAAAGTTCAATAAGATGCTTTTAGAGTATATGGAAATGCTATTCTCCTAAATTCAAACCTGTATTTCTTTGGAATTGCACAGCTACCTCATGAGCCCAGGAAAACATACAGCTTTTTTCATTAGGTGCCACTAGGTGAGGTTTGTATGCGCACCTATGCCCACTCCAAAGTATCTTTTTAGATTCAAATATGAAATGCTATAGTAACTCTGATGATCACAGTATATGAAGTCAAAATTATAATCAGACATTCTTAATTCTCTGCCAATTTTTAATAGCCTATTATGTGTAAACTCACATGTGGCTCAGATGCTGAATGAACAACTCTATTGTGCAGAATAAGCAGGAAAAAAATTGTGTATATTTATACATGAAGCACTTTTCTGCTATTCATTAGTCTCATTAACTTTAACAAATAGCACCTGCTTTTCAGAAATCTGAAAAATTGTGGAAATCTGAAAAATGTTCAATAACATTAAGAAACAGCAAACAGCTTCTTCAGATCATGTTTGAGATATACATACACCTAAATATCGTATCTTGTCAGTGATTATTTCAATGATCATGAACAAACTTACAACCCACAATTTATTAGTAGTGGAGATTGTGCAGGAAATAGAATAGAATAGAATCCTTTATTGGCCAAGTGTGATTTGGACACACAAGGAATTTGTTTTGGTGTAAATACCCTCAGTAGAAATAATGGAAAGAAATAATGGAAAGCTCATAGGCAAACCAATAAGGAAACGAGGGTTGGGCAATTTATTTCTTCTTTTTATATGTTCTTTTTCTGTTTGTCAGTATTGTAAAAGGAAGGTAGAAGCAACAGCTTTCTCCTCCTTTTTATCTGAATAGCATCAACATTTTATGCCCATTAATAATTCAGATAGAAATAACCGGCCTAGCAGAAACCACTGCCAATCCATTGAAAATGAGCATTGCAATCAGTAGAACACTAGATTTGTATCATTTAAATACTTTGTACCATTTAAATAATACTGATTCTGATTTAGCTGAATAGTGAATTTGCAAGATTGGCTAGTTGTTTAGAAAAGCTATCATTGAGAAGTTATATTTTATTCAGGCAGGTCAAACATGAATCAAGACAAGCTAAGAACAGTGACCTGAGATAATAAATATAATTTACTGTTGTACCTTGCTTTTCCAGAAGTTTGATCACTGCACTGGCAGTAGGAGGAACCATACATTCACGTATGTCTCCATGCACTAACCTTGCCAAATTAAAATCTGTTATTCTGTAACAAAAATAAGAGATTTAGGTAAGAAAATGCAAGCAAAAGCGTTGGTGTTATTTTTAAAAGAAAAACCATGATACAAAGACAATGCAAAGGATTCAGTAACAAGCTGATCTTTTTTATCAGCATGTGGATGCTAAGAATTTAGTCCAGCTCTGCTCAGCATGATCCTCACATACTTCTAAACCAGGGGTGGACTTCAAAAATTTTAGTGAAGGGTTCTCTGCCTGGTTGTTGGGTGGGTGTGGCCATGGTGGGTGTGGCCAAGTTGGCCTTCTGCATCACGGTGTGGGGGGGTGTTTTTGCTCTACCCGGGTTTCGGAGGCTTTCTTCAAGCCTTCAGGTGGGTGAAAACAGCCTCCCCAGGCTCCAGAGGCTCTCCTGAAGCTGGAAACAGGCCCATTCGCGGCCTTCCCAAACTTCCAGTAGGCCCAATTTTTGCCCTCCCTGAGCCTCCGCACACACCCTGCACTTACCTACATCCAAAATGGGCCACGTGGGGACTCCTGGGAGGGGAGGGGCAAGGTGGTCGGGGCCAGCCAGGAGTGGGATTTGGGCAGTGGTGGGATTCATTTTTTTTTTACTACCGGTTCTATGGGCGTGGCTTGGTGGACGTGGCAGCGGAAGGATAGTGTAAAATCTCCAGTCAGAGATGGTATTTGCCAGTTCTCCGAACTACTCAAAATTTCTGCTACCGGTTCTCCAGAACTGGTCAAAACCTGCTGAATACCACCTCTGGATTTGGGGGTTCTCTGAACTGCACAGAATCTTTGCTAGAGGCTCTCCTGAACCCCTGCAAACCCCCAGTAGCCCACCCCTGTCCTAAACCATGAAGTCTTAGATTGCCTACCCTTGATCTGCTGATGTTAAAAAAAAGTTATCTCCGTAAATCATTTCAATATCTGAAGGTATCTTATTTGTGTCTTCTGTCCTTCATTCTCCCTGTCCCTCCCACCCCTAGATCCAATGGCCCAGGCAATTAGTCTGAATACAATTTGGAGGAAAAAAAGTAGGAGTGGTAAATCAGGCCTAAAACCTGGAAACTAAAAATTACACCCCAACACCTGCAAGCAACCACTCTTTTATTTTACCTCTGGGTTCTCTAACCAGCATTTTGGCTCTTTTTGTGGAACCTTTTCTAGGTTCCAATTTCTACCTCTTATAACTACTCCTCCCTCCCCAACTCCAGCCCAGTCCACTTTTTAAGTACAGCAGTGTATATGCTGGTCAAAGTCTAATGAAGTCCCTCATTATCTAAATTCACTTCTGCAAATCATTGAATAGGCAAGTTATTCCCAGTGTTCTTCAGAGGAAGCCAGAACCTATATCTCTAAAAGCAGCTGTGAAGCTCTTAATCCCCTTGTCACAATGCTACCTATGCTTCCACACCCGTTTTGCTTGGCCTGAAGAAGATGGGAATGAAGAATATCTCTGAAACATCTAGATACAGCTGAGAGAAATCTGTTATTTGTTTGTATATTAGATATATCTGAGTTGCTTTTATTGTTTAAATAATTGGCTTTTGTCATTGCTGGTACAATTTAGCAGTATAGACACATTTCAGCAGCTTGGAATAGGATAAAAGACTTTAAGAAGGGCCTTAAATACAACATCTGATATCTTTGAACACCCTCTTTTGTGGGTTTGTAGAATGTCAAGGTCATGTTCTAACCAACATGATTTACAGAATAGCTTTATATCTAATTTCAGAAAACTACTAGCTTATTTTTCTTGCTCATCTGTTCTTAGGAAGTATGAAATCCATATGGTTGCACAACTTTTTTAAAGATGTAAAATCCAGATCTGCTCACCGAAATTTACAAAGTTTAACTTACCCATTCACATCTTTCTCTGGTTTCACAGCATTAAATATTTTGCTTGTGTATGATTCTCCACAAAGGCGGAGGAGAAGGCCATGAATTCTAGGATCCTCACTGAGTTTTTCAATTTCACCTATGACCTAAAAGGTAAAAGAAGATTAACAAAGCCAAAATTTAAAGGAGCCATGCTACCAATAAAAATATTACCATATATAAAGTTATTGAAAATTTAAAATATTAGGAAGCTGTTTGATGGCAAATGCTCTTTCACTTGAAGAAATACATTCAGAATTATGATCATTTGTTTTTAAAAATCATTATGGTCCTGCTGTACTTATGTCATTTATAGCAGTTACATGAACTACATCATTCCAATGTCCAACTGAGGAATGGTGTTCCACAACAAAGGAACCGTATGAAAATGAGATTACATGAAAGCAGATCAAGGAGGTGTGTGAGAGTCAGATATCAGTACAAAGCTTGAATTTGCAGCTATCCACAAGTTCAGACAGTCAACAGAAAGAGTAGTCATAGCATGGCTGCACAAGTACTGTCAGCAAGATTTATTCTATTCAGTAAAAAGAAGGCAACAAAGATAAAATCATAATTGCAGCATGGAAAAAGTCCAACACAACAGATAAATGAATGAATATCATACAGGAAATCTGGACAACATGTTTCACTGGAAAATCCAAAGGTCATGAACAAACTTGCAGACCACAACAGTACTAGACCTCTGCAAAAATAATAGGATGCACGTTTTTCCCCTTTACCCATTCAGCTTACTGTCCTTCCCTAACTATTCTTTTATGGAGTATGGTAAGGGAGGATATTATAAGAACATGAAGAAAGTAGCTGTTTGTTTTTTAAGGACTCGGTATCTACAAAATGGAAGATGAGTTACAGGTGAAACTCGAAAAATTAGCATATCATGCAAAATTAGCATATCATTTATTTATGACTGAAATATATACACTTTTGCACGATATTCTAATTTTTCGAGTTTCACCTGTATGTGTAAAAATGTATATCAATCAATATTTTCTTCCCATAAGTGTCAGCCTGGGAAATCCACATGGCAAAAAACAGCAAGTTGTGTCCTCCAGCAACTTGCATTCCCATGGCATTCAAATACACCATATTTACTACTTGTTAGTGTGTGTGTATGTAAGCATACACACACACACTCATAAGTACAGCCTGGGTAAGTTTATGATTCTTCATGATTGTCTGGACTTGTCCCTGCAGTCTTCCTGCTGAGGTGTTTCAGAAGTGGCTTGCCACTGCCTGCTTCCTAGTCTGAGAGAGTGGAAGTGGCCCACGTCACCCAGCTGGCTTTGTGTCTAAAGCAGGACTAGAACTTACAGTCTCTAGCCTGCTTTCTAGGCTCCTGCCTTGAGCATTACACCAAACTGGCTCTTTGTCACCAGTATTGGGGGCAATTAAAAAACATTAAGACTTGACATTATTAATAACCATATTCTCCATATTCTCAACTTACTTTCATTTTTCAACTTCTCAGAACGGAACTTAGGGGGATAAAGGTATTTTGGAGAACTATAAGTAAACAGGCACAAATACATCTGAGCTAACCTACAAAGCTAGTGATAGCATTCAGATGACCATGGCAAATCCTATTAAAAGCTAATAGGTTGGATATGGCAAGTATAAGGATATGTCGGGAGGAAGAACTGCTTCGGGAACAATCAGATCAGAAGGGTAAGCCCAGAGCTATATAACAGAGAGTGAAACAAACATAAAAAGGATTATCCCTAACTTATCAGGCTGTAAAAAGAGATTGTGAGAGATTTCAAATTTCAAACTTGTATGATTCTGTTAGCACTACAATAAAATAGAATTAGGTCATCTGCTTATGTTTCCTTTCTGATCTACCTGGTAAGGCTGACAGCAAGCCTTTGTGAAAGAATAGCATAGTAATTTGATGAAAGCACTCTGAAAGAAGGCACCAATAAATTACTTCTAGATTACCATCATGGGTATGTCCATGTGGGTACCAGAAATAAAGCTTACCTCAAAAGAGAGCTTATATTTTCATTGCACTGTGCCAACTTGCCAGATCTGAAAACTTTGATAAAGTTTTGTGGATAAACTTGCCAGAACATGTAATTAAGCTTCAGACGCACTTATTAATTTATGTCTAGTTTAATCTGAGGGATTGAAACATGAAAATAATCCTGTGTTGGCAGAAATCATAGCATAACCTTAGGGGAAAACGTTACAATATTAATAATCAAGTCTTTTTTTTGGAATCCTGCAGGAAACTCTGTGCTTGGTATTAATTCTTCATATGTGTCAGCTATGATTCACATTCAATTCTCAATAATATGTTCGTTCATAAATCCACATATTTGTTAAAATATATAAAATTGTGTATACATTTGTACAAGTCCCACTACATTTGTACAAGTCCCACTACATTTTATGGCTTATTCCCAGATAACTGGATATAACATCATAGCTTTAACTTCTTTTTGAAATTCTGTTGATTTACAGGTTGATTATAAGCTTGGATCAGATAATTTTCACATCTAATAGAGAAATGTTTATCTTTTCAGATGTAGCTTTTGATATCTTTTGAAAAGCTACATTTAAGAAAAATAGCTATTGTGCATAGAAATGTTTCTTTTTGCACAAAGGAGTCTTTGAATTTATGCCACTCCAACAGTTTTTGTTGTTGCTCATTTTGTAGTCATGCCATTGTAAAACCAGTACATATAAATTACATAAAATGGAGCATGAGATCATTGCAGTGATAATTCTGAAAAACATTCCCCAAATAGTACTGAGTTGAAAACTTTTTTATTTGATCATTGGAACATTTTACATTCAACAGTTATTGGATTTTGATTGGAAAAGTACCTTCTGATAGCAATGTAGATATAAATAAACAACTGTACTAGTTTTTATTTGGATAGAACTAAAAATGTCATATTTAAATATCTCAATGAGATTTTATTTGGACTGAATGTGTTTATGAACTAAGCAATTGCAATTACAATATACATACACAAGTAATACTATTTTACTCACTAACTTAATTAAATCCCGTAGCTTTTCAAAAAGTAGAGTAAATTTGCACAGGATTGAGATAATTATTTCTAAGATTATATTAATGAATGGCATCCAGTGATTTCCAAGATATCAAAGATTTAATCCAACAATACAAAATATGTAAATAAGTAGAATTTTAAAAATATTTACCTCATTTTCACTACTGTCATGGGGAAGACAAATATGAATAATATCCACACCAATCTACAAAGGAAAAAATTGATTTCAAATAAATTCAACCATCTTTCAATACTTAAACTGTTTTTAGTGGGGAATTTTTTTTCTTCATATTTTTACCTCTTTAGCAATGTTTCTGATAATTTCTTGTCCCAAATAATCATCACCAACCTTGAATATAAATAGAAAAGGAATATAAAATTGTAATAGGCTAAATAAAATATTCTAAAAAAGCAATGGTCTGCAAGTCATAACTGAAGTAAAAGTGGCAAGAAATCACAGATTTGAAATTGAGTATATGACTAATTAAACTGAATAGAAAATGCTTGTATTCTACAACTAACATATAAGAAGCAAATTTAGGGTGGATTAATCAAATATCTTTCACAAGATCCATGATATGGAATTGCTTTACAAATTTTTGAAATTATTTAGCAAAATCTGACCTTTTTGTATTCTTGCAGGAGCACAAAAAGCAAAACAGATAAAAATGGGAACAAATGGAAATGATTTTCAGATACACAGCAAAAACAAAAAAACAAACAAAAAGAAAAGCCTAGGACCCTGTGCAGGAATATTCTAGCATTTTGACTCTCTTAGGTGTACGGGGAAATTTTATTGCAACAAATATGGCATTATGCATACATGGTGGTTTCTTAAGCAGAAGATGAAACAGCACAATAAGAAATTGTAGTGGAGCGCAGCTTTTCACACTTGACTCCATAAAGATGTGTTGGATTTCAACTCTTACAACTCAAAGACTGCATAAACAATGGAGGGCAACAGACTGCTTGTCACTGGCATAAACCCAATGGAGCATTTGTATTAAGTTGTTCCAATCCCCCTTTTCAAGTTGTCTGGCATGCGATACTGAGTTATGTTCTGAAGCAGCATCCAAAATTCAGACCTGTTTTTTAGGAGGGCTACAAAGGAAGGGATATCACCAGATCCAACACTATGTGATTCTTATTGAGGGATAATGGAAATTGTAAGCTCATCTGAAATTTGATTGCAATATATTACATCCACCTATTAAGGAAATGTAAGAATATATTATTCTTACCAGCTATCTGTGCAACAAGCAACAGAAACTCTGACAAAATCTATCTAAACTTTCCAGTTATCACACAGATTTTAATGCCACTGTAAGTTTGTAGATTTCATCAGCAGTTGGAGTCATGAATATTACGACTCCATAATATTCCTTTCTTCCACAAAATACAGTCCACTTTTGAAACACAAATCCTGCAGGGTTTATTTTTTGTCTTACCTGTATAACAGAAAGTGTTGGCTTAAATTTAGGATGTTCTTGCTTCAGTAAATACAGGGCTTTTCTTGAGGTTTCAATGATTTCTCTTGAAATAATAATAATAAATGTATTAATGGGTAATATTTTTAACCATTACATATTGACTGGGCATAACATCACCATCTGCAATAAGCCTCAAGTTGCATCATCAGACAGCAAATAAACTTCATAAACTAATAATCCGTAAGAGTTTTTGTTCATTTTTGTTTGCCCTTTGTAATTTTTGGCGAGCGCTGTTTATCAGGCACCTTCTAGGTCAACTTTTAGTAAGTAGGAGAGAGGTGTTTAATTTGAAGAAAATATTTCAAAAAGAATTAGCAAGATAAAGTACAAATCTGTAAAAACCTTCTCTCTTTATTGTTGCCAGTTTCTATGTCATGTAGCCTTTGATGCTCCATATTTTTTGATGTTGCCTGACAAGAAACCTTTGGTTTCTAAAAGTAGGTCTTTCCCGAATCATAACTGCCTTACAGTGCAATGCAATTCAATCCAGTGCATCCTATATCCAACGCGAGTGGTTTAAAGTTCAAAGAGATCCATCGTTGCAGATTTACAGCTGCAAACAAAGCCAAATCTACTAAGCTGTCAAGGCAAGAGGACTGACTGTCCTTTCAAAGCCGCAAGGCAAGTAAACCCCGCTCAGCAAGTATAGTGCAAATCAAACCAAATGTTTTATTTATCAGAGACCACCAGCACGGAGTCTAAATTTTCTGAAAGGCCGAAGGAAAGTCAAGATGTGCTATGTCCCTTCGCCAGCTTTTCAAGAAAAACCTATTGGACACAAACGAAACTCGAGCGATAATTGCCACGGATTTTTATTTTTTTTTTAAAAAAAGGGGGGGGGAAGGACAAGAGGTTAAAGTTGGGCAAACCCCGAGAAGATGGCAGCCACAACGACGCACACACCAACAGCCGTCGGACGTGGCAAAGCTTTTCAACTTCCCGCTCAGGGCCGGCCAGCCAACATTCCGAACGAAGAGAGGGCGGGGGGGGGGGGGGGGGGAGGAGGGAAGGGCAGCACCGGGGTTGGGGGAAGGAAGGGGGGGGGGGAAAAAACCGCGCCTTTCCCTTCCTTCAGACTGATTGGCTCCGAGAGCTGCCACTTCCTTCCTTCTCCACGACAATTTAGAGGCTTTATTGCATCAGACCCAACAACGCGAAGGCGGGGCTTGGGAAAGTCTCACACGTGCGGTGCCGGCCGGCCGGCCGCTTTCGAGTTATGAAAGAACCAGCGGTGGGATTTGGCAGTTGGCGCTACCTTCTTTTTATTTATATTACATACATACATACATACATACATACATAAACAAAACATACATACATGACACACACACACACACACACACCGACATACACATGCGGGGCAGCCGCCTACCTCAGCGCGGAGCTTTGAGCGCCTTCGCTGCTGGGGCCTTGTTGCTTCTCGCCGCAGCGCCGCGGGCCGCTGCTTCTCCCTCGCTGAGGCGAGAGAGTCGCGGAGCAGGCGGCCGGCACGACGGGTTTGCGAGGGAGGCCGCCGACGTTTTTCTCGGCGGGCCCGGCTGGTCTGCAGAGCAGGCGGCGTAAGGCGGAAAACCTCATTTTTTTTTTGCTGGGGAGGAGACGGCCGACGAGCGCCCGGTGCTTCCCGGCGAGGAGAAGGAGCTGGGCTCTCGGGGAAGGACGCGCGCGGCGGGGCTTGGAAAGGAGGCGGAGGAGGGTGCTGGCCGCCGGACAGCGTTGGGTTGGCCCCAGCCGCTGCGGGAGGCGAGGCGGAGCCAAGCGAGGCGGGGGGAGTCGGTCGCACTTCCTTCCCGGGTTGCGGGCCGAGGAATAAAGGCCTCGCAGGTGACCCCCGAGGGCGCTGGCGAGGCTGCAGACTAGGAAGACGTTGTCCCCCAAAATGTGTTTTTTTTTTTTTTCCTTTTCTTTTTCTTCAAGAGGCAATTGGAGTTTAAAGTTCTTCTCGGAAGACGTTTTGCTTCTCATCCAAGAAGCTTCTTCAGCTCTGACTGGATCACCAGGGAATAGAAGTATTTATTTATTCATTCATTCATTCATTTATTTATTTAGCTGCCTATTCGCCCATGGTGACTCGAGGCGGCTTACACAATGTAAAAATCCATATTTAAAACAAAAAATAAACATTGAAAAAAATTGTACTTCTTGCAGAAAGCTGATAATGAAAAAAAAAAAAAAAAGGGCCTCCCAGAAAGTCCAGTTTCCTCCTGAAAAAGCACCTTTGGGATAATCATGACCTGGATGACTGAGAATCTCCATAGAAAATAGAACGGTGTTGGGTTAATGTCTCAAAATATTCAGGTTGCGGATTTAGAGTTAAATCCTACTGAGTCTTTAAAGACTGGTCATTTTAAAATACCAATTAATTAAAAAATTTAAGCCCTTGGTGTTGAACACCACTCCTGGTGTTGCTATGGCCATATTAGCATTTGAAACGGAAAGTATGAGTTCGAACATGGCATGGTTGGGAGATCACAAAACAGACCGAGAGAAAGCTAGACCAACTTATGATACTTTGTTAAGAAATAGATGAAGTTACCAGGAAAAAAAATAAACTCCAAGGGTTGGGTTTTTTGGTATCTAGCCCCAAGAAAAATAAGTTGAGCATAGGGTTGACAGAAATTGCCAGTACATTAGGCACTCGAGGTAGTGCTTCGACTTACCAGTTAGGACCAGAATTTTGGTTAAGTGATGTCATTAAGTGAGTCATTTGCACAGCCCTGATTTTATGAACATTGCCGGTCATTAACTGAATCCAAGTGGTTAAATGAATCACACAAGTGGATCAAGCTTCCCCAACTGACTTCTCATGGAAAGCTGGCCAGAAAGGTGTCAAATCATAATCACTTGACTGCAAGATGTTGCAACCTTGGTGCCAGTTGCCAAACCCTGAAATTGCAGTCGTGTCAGGGTGTTGTGATAGTCGTAACTTCAAGGACAGGTTATTGGTTAGTCTTTTTGAATCCATTATAACTTAAGATTTTTCAATAGTCCAGGACTACCTATAGAAGAGCCATGGTGGCGCAGTGGTTAGATGCAGTACTGCAGGCTACTTCTGCTGACTGCTGGCTACCTACGATTTGGCAGTTCAAATCTCAACAGGCTCAAGGTTGACTCAGCCTTCCATCCTTCCGAGGTCAATAAAATGAGGACCCAGATTGTTGGGAGCAATAGGCCAACTCTCATAACCGATTAGAAAGGACTATAAAGCACTGTGAAGTGATATCTAAATCCAAGTGCTATTGCTATATGTTCTTGGCAAATTTAAGGCGTTATTTCAATTTCTCGATGAGAAGTCTTCCTTTTTAGATAATAGCTTCAATGGGGGTTTAGGAAATTGTATTTTATAATTGAATGTATACTAACTCCTAATAGCAGATTTTGTCCTACATTGGCTATAAACTACGGTACCATTTTAAAGTTTTCAACACAAGTCAGAATACAGGTAGTCCTCAATTTACGACCACAATTGAGCCCAAAGTATATGTTGCTAAATGAGACATTTAAATGAATTTTGCCGTTTTATGACCTTTCTTGCCAGAGTTGTTAAGTGAATCATTGCAGGTGTTAAGTTAGTAACAGTTAAGTGAATCTGGCTTCCCTATTGACTTTGCTTGCCTGAAGCTTGCAAAAGGTGTTCACATGACCCTGGGATACTGCAACTGTCATAAAAACAAGTCAGTTGCCAAGCGTCTGAATTTTGACCACGTGACTACGTGAAATGGTCATAAATTTAAAAAATGATCATGTCACTTTTTCAGTGCCATTGTAACTTTGGCCACTAAACTAATTGTATAAGTCGAAGACTACTTATGTTTGAGGTAGAAAAGATGTTGGAAAATTTAAAGCAGTAGTTGATAGCCAGCAACAGGCAGTGATTGCTGTTGGCAAACAAAAGCTGCAAAATGTTTTTCCCCACTGTGTTAAAGAATTTGGCAGCTGTTCTTTTTGTGTTTTGGATTTTATTGTATTGTAGCTGCTAGTAAGCTCTGGCAGCTGGCCAAAGACACTGATAGTAGGTTTGCTTTGTAGAATGTATCCCTGGCCTGTTATTTTAATTTTTCATAATTAGATTCCACCCCTTGGTAGTCTAGACAGGCTTTTTTCCAAATTAGTTCTAGTGATTTGAATATGTCTTACGGGTACAGGAAAGGTTATTTTGAGTGAAAATATTAATATTAATCTTGCCTAGGCTTTTCAGCACTTTGAAATCCCACATTCTTGCTATGGCTTAAATGCACTGATTCTGTATTTAAGCTTTAGTGTTGTCTTCTCCAGGCTGTTGCATGGACAGACAAAGACAATAATTGCAGAACTAGATTGCTGAAGGTTTGGTACAATAAAGCTTTAAAAGCTAGTTTCTTTAAAAAAAATAGAGCTTCTGCAACTATATTTCTGCGAAATTAAATAAAGTAGTTCATTAAAAAGTCTACTGACTGCTGAGAGCAAGTAGTATTTATTTTTTTCTAAGCAGCATTTACTTACAGGTTTGACATGCTTTAGTCAGCTTTTAAGCATAACAAAGGAGAAAAAAGGACTGTTCTACATGTACATATATTTTTACATAGTCTTTACAAAATGAGTTATGTAAAAGTGCAACAGAGGGTCTATTTCTTATGAATAGAATTAAAACAGTAACACATTGTATATGTTGAAGGAAAGTTGGTGTAAATTCATACAGAATAAGCAACTTCATTTTCCATTTGACTGGTAGTGTAGTGCAGGTACTACCAATGAATACAGAATAGATTTTAAAAAAACATTTAGACTTTTTTAAACAAACAATATTACCTGGATAAAATAAGGCTCCACTAAAATCTCTTCAAAGTTTTGAAGGAGAGCTGTAAGTTATTAAAGAAATTATATGCCCATATTTAGAATTGGACAACAAAGGATGTACAGTACATGTGATAACAAGCCCGTTACATATAATATTCTCTGGCCCCAATATTCTAATTTTAGCAACCATTTTTACATTCCCCATATTTTTATTCTGCCCATGATAATTAATGAAGTAATGTGTCCACTTAGTGGTTTTGTAGGCCTATCTAGTCACCCAAAGGGTAACTTACATTCTATGGATGAAATGGCACCTACTTCTGTTTAAATACAAGAACTTAGAAAAAAATATTCTTAGAGCAGGCTGAAAATCTGAATAGTTAATCTTCTGAAACGGTAAAACTATTTAAAATATTTTCAGAAAAATGTGTGATCTTCTGAGTTACTCAACTAACCAAATGCAAACAACATTCACACAAATGAACAAGTTTTCTTTCTATTTTGGCTACTTGTATATATTTTATAAAGGAGGTTTCCCCCCCTCAAAAAACAAACAAACCTTTCCTCTAATTTTGGGGTAGCTTCTGCAATCACAAACTATATAAAAAAGTTGGAGGTGGGGTTCCTCAGCATTTTTTCATCCAGACCAGAAAATCATCATCATTCCCTTTGCTTTTAGAAAAACAGTGACTTAAGTGATTGAATTCAATCCATATTGAATTTCAGCTATATTTATTCCCTGCCAGCAAGGTTAAAAAGTACACAAAATATACTGACGCTTGTCCCTTATATGACTAAATGTTACATATTTCACTATTTTTTCAGATTAACAAAAATCCTCCAGTATAATAAAGCAGACATGACTTTGTTACTGTATCTGGATTCCTATTACTATATTTATATTATTTTACACATTTTATTAAATAAATCCCTAAATTCATATGAACTTATTTTTCTACTAGACACACTTCGATCTGCTGTCAGCTTTTCTATTGAAGTCAGGGCAGCTTCTTGAAGTAAGAAAAATAAGAGAGAACTAGTATTCTAAGAAAAAACACCAGAATGACATGTTTCAAAATAATTCAGGGACCATATCTCTTTCAGTACTTATTGCATCAGAAGAGATTATGTACTTATTAATTTGATGGTGTTGCCAAATCACCAGGTCATTCTGACTGCTATTATGCTTTTTGGTGGAATGATGTAAGAAAGCAAATCCTGCTCAGTAAAATGTACTTCAGTTGATACTTAAGATTACTGTCCATGTGAAATTTGGTTGTGTACATCAGGGATCTCCAACCTTGACAACTTTAAGCCTGGTGGACTTCAATAATTCTTGGAGTTGAAGTCCGCAGGCTTAAAGTTGCCAAGGTTGGAGGCCCCTGGTATAGACCATGTGTTTACTCCCCCCCCCCCAAGTGTTTCGAATTGAAGCTGTCTTACAAAACGGGTATGTATAGCATCATGAGCAGGAAAAAAAAACCTATTCCAACCTGAAGAAGCTATTTAGTTGGTTGGTCTAATTTTAAATTTGTCTCTAGACCCACTTACATCATTGATGTTAAGACTGATAAGGGCATACATGTCCTCTGACTGGATGCCAGAGATATTGGAACTTGTGCCCAGACTCCTTCAAATTGATGCCAAAGCCAGTATGAAGACTTTGCAGGTGGGTCCTAGGCTGCTGTTGATTTGTGGGTATCAAATTTGTGAGTTGGAAACATGATTGCTTGGACGTGGGATAGGAATAATGTATTTCATGCATGGGGGAAAAAAGGGATTTTCTAAACTAGAATTCCTGAAAAGTGTTCTTGCTTGATCCCAAAGACCCATTTGGTCTGTACCATTTGCAGTTTTACTTAATTAGAACTGTGTGGAAATGTTACTAATACATAGAACACATTAGTACATTTCAGTTGAGTCAAAGCAGTCCATTCTTCTGTGTTTAAGCAAATAAATTACGAATACATAAAAGTTTAACCACTAAAGATCTCCCGCTGTTCTTGTTTCTCTTTCTGTGAAATCTTTTGTGTACGTGGACAGCTCTAACAGATACTACATACAAGATATTGTTTCTATAATGATAATTACAAATATATAGGGGGGTGTGTGTGTGTGTATACACACCCACCAATCTGACTTACAAGAATTGGTGGTCATACGGTATCACATTAAGGCTGAATAATAGAATTGGGGGAAAGGCAATATTAAACAAAACTACTTGAACTGAGACACTGAAATTTTTCCCTAAGAGATTGGACAATATTTGGCTGATTACTAGATGGCACACTCCACAAGTAATCGTTCAATTTGTCCGAATCATCGCATGCTGTCAAGAAAGAATCTGATAGCTTAGAAGGATCCAGCAATTTGCCACTGTGAGTTTCTGAAGGAGTAGAGTGTGGATGCACTTTGGGATACAAGTCCTTTGTTTGGTTACAGAAAGTCTCTATGTCGGATCCCTCATCTTCAGATTTAATTTCAACATAGTCGTCGTCATCTCCTTCTCCGTTGTCACTATCTTTGAAATTACTAAAATAATTGTGGGTTGCTATGTGTGCATTTGAAGGCAGGTTCCTTTTAACCCTCAGAATTTTCTGAGAATCTTGTAGAATAACGTCGGAGACATTTTCTGAGGTCTGCTTTGTCCCATCGGATATCAGATGGCCAGGGGTGGCAACAGATACTGATTCTTGACAATGATCAGTCAGTATTTTTTTGTTGGAATGCAAATGCTTTTTCCTCATTTCAGGTGGATAATTTATCAATTCTTCAGACTTGTTAAGCACAATGGAGCAAGAGGACTGAGATTTGCTGTATTCCTGTGGCTTTGTACTGCTCTCTGTCCTCCCTAAAGAATTATAAAGGTGGCTGTGATACAAGTTCTCTTTATTGGGCTGATTTATAATAGCACTCCACCTTTGTGCAGGAATGTGTGGACAAAGAGGAGTCTGAAAGGAAGGCACTGAGCAGGTTACAGGTCTCACATTTGGTGGTGGTGCCATTTCTATAAGGGAGCTTTTTGTCTTCAGGTGGGGAGCTTCTGGCCAAGGAGAAAAATCAGAGAGTTCTCCATTACTATATGTTGAGTGCAAAAGCCAATTTTCAGCTTTTAAACATTCTGCAGTTAAGTGAGATGAGGACACAGGTGAAGAATATCTTATGTTTGTTTCTTGAGAAGTAATCTTCTGTGTTTTGGGTGAAGTTTCCCGGAATACAATTTGATCATATAGTTGAGAATATTCAGCAATTCTTGCACCTAAAAACAAAGGGAACTTTTAACTAACCTTGACAAACAACACCAGTACAACTTAACATTTCCTAATAAACAAGGACTTGACTTTTAGTCAAGTGTCACAGGTTTTAATATGACATTACCGCAAAACAAATATAGATGAACTTAGACACATCTTTTTCTCCCATTTCCTATGCTTTCTCCATCTTCTCAAAAAGGATGTATCTAGAGCAAACTGGGGAACATGAAGTACATGCAACCAGAAGCCAAAATAAAATCCGTCTGTGTAACATATATATCCCTTAATTTTAGTTTTGATTGCCTTCAAGTCAATGTTTACTTCTGGCAACTGCTTGAACTAGTTCATTAAGTTTTCTTGGCAAGGTTTCCTTTTTTAAAGTGATTTGTCATTGCCTACTTTCTAGGGCTGAGAGTGACTGATCAAGGCCACTCAGCAGGCTTCATGCCTTATGTGGGACTATAATTTATGGTTCCCAGTTTCTAGACTGATGCTTTTAACCACTAAACCAAACTGGCTGTAACATCTATGAAGACATAGTGTGCCCGCTGTAGGGAGGATGGAACAAGCATGGAGTTAACCTGGAGTCACTCTGCCTAACTGCAAAAGAGCTAAGGCTAAAGGTAAAGGTTCCTCTTGCACATACGTGCTCGTCATTTCCAGCTCTAGGGAGTGGTGCTCATCTCCATTACAAAGCCGAAGAGTCAGTGCTGTCTGAAGACGTCTCCATGGTCATGTGGCCGGTATGACTAAATGCCAAAAGCGCACGGAACGCTGTTACCTTCCGACTAAAGGTGGTCCCTATTTTTCTACTTGCATTTTTACATGCTTTCAAACTGCTAGGTTGGCAGAAGCTGGGACAAATAATAGGAGTTCATTCCGTTATGCAGCGCGAGGAATTCGAACTGCCAAACTGCTGACCTTTCTCATCGACAAGCTCAGCATCTTAGCCACTGAGCCACCAAGTCCCTTCTAAGGGCTAAGGCTAACCTGCCCCAAATTCCCTGAAGCCTTATCTAACTGTTCCCGAGAGTAGGCTGCCAGACCGGGGAGGTTCCTGTATTGTAGACAGAACATTAGTTAGCTTGCACATGTGTGGGTCCAATTGTTCATGCCTGACAACTACTGCTACACCATTTCTTCTATCATTTCTTCTACATACTTATTCCTGGAACTACATCCAATCAATTTTCTGTCTCCTGATGCTAAAATAAAGTGATGTGATGGTATCTAGGTAATTCCCCTTTTGGCAATGATCCCAGGCCAATGAAGCACCCTCTCGTGATCTGGCAGGCCCCCACCCTACATGGCCTCTGGAAGACCCTGAAGAACTGGCTCTTCCCACAAACATTAGTATAGGGAGTGGCTGGAGCCCAGCAACTCTGAATGTCAATGAAGGGAAAAGAATCTGGTTTTGGGTACCGCGAGGTTTTGTGGAATTTTTGATGTGTTTTTAAAAAATATTTTTTGCTCCTGTTCTGTTTATTTGTGAGCCAACAAGAATTATTAGATATAAGATGGGAAGCCACATAAAGTCCAGTCAATCAGTCAATATTTTTCAAGCCATTTCTGTGTATCTGTTCTCAAAACATGATTGCGCTCTCTTCATTTGCACAATGAAAACCCACTACTCTTTCATGACACTATAGCTGGCCCTCTTAACATTCCCCACATCCAATATAAAAAATATATTTTCCACAATAAAATGTCTGGAGAAGTCAATAAAACTAAGTATTATTGGTACATTTCTCACTTCAAGAAATATGGGGAAAATACAACATTTGCATTTATATTTTTGTCCCCTAACCTTTTTTTAATTAAAACGAAGTTATGCAACTGTTTAGAATTTATGGTAGGCAAATTCTTAAATTCACTGAGAAACTCACTACTTTTCTGATTTAAATTAGACATGTGGCTTAATTTAAAAGCCCATTAGTTAAGCCAGTACTATAACATTTAAATCAGATTAACAGAGTTGGAAGGGACCTTGAAGGTCTTCTAGTCAAACCCCCTGCTCAGGCAGGAAGCCCTATACCATTTCAGAAAATGGTTGTCCAAACTCTTCTAAGAACCTTCAGTGTTGGAGCATTCACAACTTCTGGAGGCAAGTTGTTCCACTGATTAATTGTTCTAACTGTCAGGAAATTTCTCCTTAGTTTTAGGTTGCTTCTCCCCTTGATTAGTTTCCATCCATTGTTTCTTGTCCTGCCCTCAGGAGCTTTGGAAAATAAGTTGACCCTCTTTTCGTGGCAGCCCCTGAAATATTGAAACACTGTCATGTCCCCCATACTCCATCTTTTCATTAAACTAGACATACCCAATTCTAGCAACTGTTTTATATATATATATTTTGCCTCCATTCCCATAATCATCTTTGTTGCTCTTCTCTGCACTCTTTCTAGAGTCCCAACATCTTTTTTCCATTGTGGCAAACCAAACTGGATGCAGTATTCCAAATGTAGTCTTACCAAAGCATTATAAAGTGATATTAACACACCACGTCCCAGGCTGCATTAACAATAGATCTTACTCATAATGAATATAAATGCTAGCATAAGCATATTAATTGGAATTTTTCAGTCAATTAAAAAAAATATTGACCAATGAATGGATGGGTAAAGTATACCCACAAATCACTGTGTTCATGTATTCAACAGATCAGTTTAGAAAATGAGGGAAAATATAAACATACCAATGGCAGGTCCACCTTGTTTCTTCTCTTCTAAAATGGCTGCTAAGTCCTTGTGCTTGGATTTCTGTTGCCGACTCAGAAATTGCTCTTGCTCTGCACTTTTTACTTTCAAAAACTGATTTGCTTTCTTGATTTTTTGACTGTATTGTCTTGCCATCATAAAAACACGATTCTTTGTTTTATCCACAGAATCCAGTTCACCATTACTATTTATTGTATTTACTGTGCAAAATATGTTATTGGGAGATTCGTAAAGGCTATCAGCAAAACCTCTGTCATTTGAGAGGGAAGATCTGTTGAGATCTATTAGTGAATTTGCTTTATATGATGCTGCCTCTTCAAACTTAATATTGGCTTCATTTAATCTGGCTACCTTGTTTGGCAAAGTTTTTGACAAAGCACTTTTTTCCGGTAGTGGGAGCATAGTCAATGAATATTTTATATCTTTATTTGGTCCAGTCGTTCTGCTAGATACTTGATCATCAACCTCATCTTCGCAGACAGGAAAAGCCGCAAGGACGTGATCTCGTGCCTTTTCTTCATTTTTCTTGATATAATTCTCCAGGTCATTCCAGATTTCATCTACTTCCTCTGATAATTTATCTGCAACAGACTTGTGAGAGTGTGAATCAGAATTTGAGGAACTCTCCGCCAAACTTAAGCAGCCACGATCTAATGGTACATAGTGATAGGGATTTTCATCTTCACTGAACTGGAGGCTTTCTTCAGAAACAAATTGTCGGAGCTGGTTACAGCATGCAAAATCTGTTTCCATACCCAGAAAACTTCTCTTTTTGGAACATTTAAGGTGATCACTTTTGAAATTTGACATTGATTCTTCTGGAAGGCCTATGGTATCATAGATATTCTCCTCACTAATCCTTAACTCATATGATCTTACAGGTGAACCCTCTCTCCTGTGAACGACTTCATTTCTGCTAGGAATACAAGTCCTGTTTTGAGATGCTTGAGTTTTTTTGAAAGAATAGTCTTGGTCATATGTCTCATAGAGTGAATCTTTAGCTGATCCTTGTGGAGCACGGATGGACTCTTCCCTCTGAACCAGCCCCATTAACTTCAAATCTTCAAAACTTATATTGTCATAGACATGATTTATGTCATCTATCGTCAATTCTTCTGAAGATTCCTGACATTCTTGAAGATTGTCCATGTCACTTCTGGAGTTTTTAATTTCATTCCAAGAGGCACTTTGATCATGGTAATTCTTTCTATATCTTGCTCCAGTTTTACTTTCACCAGCGCTGCTGGCCCGCCTCATAATTCTATGAGGATTCAGGTTGGAAATATCGTTTTGATGAACTAGTCCCACATGCCAGCTGCAAGGACGGTTTGATGGGATCCTTTCTTCACATGCAATGGAAGTTAAATTGGATGTGGAGTCTGATGGCATGAACATTTGGTAATCATCATCATCATCATCTATATTGTCTTGCAGAGGACGTCTACTTGGGAACAATGCTTGCCGAATCTGATGGTCTGTCCAGATATTTCTTACTGCAGCTGTTCTCCCCAAAATATTTGCCACAAATGAGTTGTTTTGGGGAGTAAATTGTTCAGATAACTGACTATCCGCATTGCAGGAAAATGAAAGCTTTGTGTTCATCTGGGAAGGAGCTTCATCTGTACATTTTTGGGAGTTCTGTGAAGTTTTCAAATACGGAATATTATTAGTCTGTGTTTTAATCACATCAATGCTAATCATGAACTTAGTTCTAAAGTTTCTGATTCTTGTGTAACCAAAATGACACTTTCTTAAATTGCATAGGGAGGAGGCACTGGTAGTTGTGCTGTTCTAAGGTTTAAGAAGTATACTCTTGTTAATTCTGTTTGGAAAACCAGGACTAAATAAAATGCAAGGAACCAGGATACTGAAGAGTTCTTGCTTGCATGGAAACATGTATGTATGTCTGTACACATAAAACAGTATTTTTCTATAAGCACCTTGTGTCTTTTGAGACCCAAAATTTGGAAGGTTGATGGTATGTCCAAAGAATTTGAAGAGAATCTTATAAAGCTACTTCACCCTGGCTCATATTTTAAGGTAAGCTTGTTTTAATAATCATGAAGTAGAACCTATTGGCTATCAACATTTTTCCTTTCCAGAGATAAGTCATAGATAAGGTGATTACATAATATAGATAATGGGATACACAGATAGTATTTAATGATCCATAAAAGAGCCTCTTATTTTTATTGATCATTGTGTTTCAGCCTCTGATTTTTCCCTTTTTTTGGCTTCATTTGCATCTCTCAACACATGAAAAAAAAATCTGTTTTCTATGATATTTTTAAAGGAAATTATTGGAATTTGAATGGTTTTATGTTCATGTCCATTGCTTAAAGACATGGCTTAGCACTCTCTTGGATATTATTTCAACTTTCTATTTATTCTAAGCTATATCTCTGATGTTCTTTGGTAAACTCTCATCCAAATATTAAACAGTTAATCCAATCATATTTACTCTGGTTGTTTTAACTCAACCAGGTTTGGTTAGGTGCTGTCGTGATGATTTCACAACTTTTTCAATTACCTGAATTTCATATATGTTGAGATTAAAAGTTCTTCGTTTCTCAAAAATTTCAGTAACTTGACTATTCAATCTTTTGCGGCCTCCCTTTGGTTTTTGCTGTAAATGTTGAGTGCTCTGTGGAAATGGGTGAATATTAAACTATATGTCTAATTTCAGCCAAGGTAAAGCCTAGCAATTTTCTGAGTTCAACAAGCAGATGCTATATTTCAACTGATACCATGGAAAACTCTCTTTGTATGATTCTTCTATCTATACTATGATGGTCTCATGGAATAAATTCAAACAAGATTTCTTTGGAACTGTTATCATTATATTAAAAGGTTGGTAACACAAATATATGAAAGTTAAATTCATGAATGTTTATAGGATGAAGGGGGATCAATAAGGACAAAAAATTACATCTTCAACTGCATCTCTCTTTTTTATACCTGATGTTTCTCAGTCTTTTTCCCTAATTCTGTCTTCCCTTTTGTATTTTTTTTTATTCTTTCATGTGACCACTCTCTCAGCTCATTACCAAATTTCTTTCTGTTAGCTCAGTATAACTATTGAGGATTGGAAGAAAATTCTTTTTAAGAGAAGTCCTTCCTCTTGCTAATCTCCACCACGAACTAACCTTTGCCAGAGGACAGAATACAACAGTGGTTGAAGATCTCAAAAATTCCTATTGTATTCCTCCAGTGGTTAGGATGCAGACGTGAAAATGTTAACTCCTGTTAATTGATTTGGTTTGCTGAAAGCTAAAGAAAGGATACCCCATTTTTAATTCAGCTTAGTATAATTAATGGAGCCATTCTACATATGATATTGAACATTAATGGATGAATGTGTTCTCTCTCCATTTCATGAAATAAGGAGCTTACTTGTTCATTCTCTTCTTCATCATCAGCATCCGTCTGATCTGTTACATCTGTGAGAATATTATCCTCCTGACCACTGCTATAGGCTGCTTCATTTGAATCCAGCCGTTGGCAATTCAGTGAATGATTCTTCCTGGGACTGAGGAACAACTCAGCCTGAGATAGCAGGGCTCCTTCAGTACTCATCCGCTAGGGGGAGGGAGGGGAAAAAATACAGATTTTAAGTATTCCATATTCTATACTATGCAGTTCACCTTTTATACAGCCTAGCAGAGTATCCAGAGCAGCCCACAATACTCTTCATCTTTGTGTTACTTTGCTATTAAAAATCATGCTCTTTTTAAAATGATTTTTTCTTGTCTTTGTTTTTCAAATGATTTTTAAAAGAACAACTCAATGATTCTGTCTGCGTTGGTTCTTGTTCTTCATATTTGACCCTGACTGGGTTGGCCTTTGAAATCCTCCAATTCTGCTTTAAAATATGTCATTTAAAATATATACATTAAAATATTGTTTCCAAATGTACTTCTAAACAGATCTTACAAAGTGTAAGGCTACCAGATAGAAATTTTTCATTGAAGAGCATAGACAGATGATAGACAGACAGACAGAGGTAATCCTTGACTTACAACAGTTCATTTAGTGACTGTTCAAAATTACAATAGCACTGAAAAAAGTGACTTATGACTATTTTTCACACGGCCATTGCAGCATTCCCCATGGTCATGTAATCAAAATTCAAACGCTTGGCAACTGACTCAATTTAAGATGGCTGCAGTGTCCTGGGGTCATATGATCACCTTTGCTACCCACTGACAAAGTCAGCTGGGAAATCAGATTTACTTAACAACCATGTTACTAATTTAACAACGGCAGAGATTCTCTTAACAACTGAGGTAAGAAAGATTGAAAATGGGACAAAATTCACTTAACAAATGTCTCATTTAGCAACAGAAAAATTGGGTTCAGTTGTAGTTGTAAGTTGAGGACTACTGAAAATAGATGATAGATATGCTTTCAGTGTCATGGGTAATATTCAGTATCTGCTTTTTTAAAAAACCTGCCAGTTCTTTGAATAAACAAGATAGTTTACCTTTTGCAAATTTGGGTCCATTTCTGAAATGATTGGAAAAACAAACGTAAGTATCATATGATGACTTGCATTTATAATAACTTTAGTATACCGTTTTATCCAAGGAGAATCAAAAGATATTTAAGAATGCTTAAAGTTATGTTTTGGTGTAAGATGGGAAAGGTATTTTAGAAAATATTTTTTATCTGTGAAAAAACTACTCATTAGTTAATTGGATAGAATTTATTCATTGCAGAAAAAAGGGCTTCAGAAACAACTAATAGGTGGCACAGTAGTGACTTGAATGCCCAATAGAATTAAAAGGGTTAAGATAAGATGTAAATAAAGAAAACAAACAGTGAGAAATCATCCTCTTAATAAGGCATGCACATCTGTTTTCTTGTTTTCCTTTGAAGGAGGAAATAACACAATTCAGGGCTATGCAGTAACACCAATGCAAAACCATCCTGCAACTCTTTAAAGCAGCCCATTTTTTAAAATAGCAGTATGATCCAGTTAAAGCAACAACAGAAGTTTATAATTACAGCAGAATGCAGTCTCATATGGCAGGCTGAAGCAGTGTACATGATGCTTTCAGTCCACATGGATAAATCTACCATAGATGGGTGTCTTTCATTCAATCACATTTGTAAGGATGAGTGAGTGGGTGCCATCTACAGCACCACTTTAGCCATTTAATGCTTATTATTGGATATGAATGCTGTCACTATGAACAATTGGAGCTAAATATAACTTAGTCATACTCTGCTCACCATTTTTGTACAGAAATGTTTTTCTGCTCATTTGAGAAGTTGATATTCTTCACAATTTTACATTATTTGTGATACACATCTTTATTAAGACTTGATGTTACTTCCAGTATAAATGCATTTTGTACAGTTAATTACATGAATAATTCCAGTGAAATGTGCCATGCTTAAATATATATTGTAACTATCTTTGTATCAAAATATCTTTAAACAAAATATCTTTGTATTTTGATATTATGTAACTTACCACTTGATTTTGTGATTTTATGAACTCTGGAAGAAGGTTCTGTGTGGAAAACAACATGTATTTATTAATATCTTTTTTTTAATGTTGTAAAAACATGTATTAATATTCAATTTTATATGCCTCTTATACCCAGCTACATTCAGCTTTTATCACTACCAAGCTGAAATTACAAAGGTTCCTGGGAATGGAATTCCTAGATCTTGATATATGGCTGCTGAAACCAAACTATCTCAACAGATTTACTATGTACAGTCACTCTATCTGAAAAATCAGAGAATCTATTTCAGGAAGAAATCCCTGCACAAAGGAGGGAATCTTTATGGTTTGAAATTTGAAGGAGTTATTAAACAACGGGCTCCTTTTGTTAGATAAAGAATTAAACATATATTTCAATGTCATTCAACTGCACAACAGAGAAACTTACATGCTTTCAAAATGTGAGCTTTATTAGCGCAAGATTGGCAAACAGTGTTAATGATAACTTGGTTTTACTCCTTGATCTTTAAAGGTAAGGTCATAGGATAGAGAACATCTGGCCTATAGACATTCTATGTTCCTACCTAGAATATCAAAGACCTAGTATCTCAGACAAAACACCTGCAAATGCTGTTCCATCTCAGCTGCATCCCAAGAGGGAAGTTGCTAAGTGACTAAAGTAGCAGTCGCCAAAACCAAGTCTACGGACATTCTGGGGTTAATATCTATAGTGGGAACAGCACCTCAGGCACCTCCTGGTTTGTTGGAGAGACTGACCAAGCGGGAGGGGAGGAGTTAAGTAGAAAATTAGTCTGGAATCTTTACATAGGCACCAGAAGGCAAGATCCAATGCACTTTGGTTGTCACTGAACTTTATCTAGTCTGGCACAAACCACTAGTCTGGGAAAATTTCTCTGAAACAGGAACAAGTAATAAAATAACTAATTGATATCTTTGTGTATGAATCTGGTTCTCTGGTTCTTCTAAAAAGAGAAGGTACAAGGCAGCTGAGGCTAGACAGAGCAATTACTACACAGATACCACTAGAGGTGAGTTTGAGGCAGCTGAAGTTGTATGTGGAAAAGGTGGCTTGTTTTATTCAGTATAGTAAATGTTTGTGTAGGGCAAGGAGTCATTTATTTCAGTCTAGCTCATCTCCATTTCTTCTACCAGGAAAAGCAACAATTTTTGGAGACTTGTAAATCCAACCAGAAATGATGAATGTATCATATTTCATATTTATAAAGATGAGTATGTCACAAAGGTATCTGTTATATACTTTATATGTCTGCACATAAAAATATCGCAGATGTAGATTATTTAACAAAATGAATGCAGTGCAATGCAATCTCATGTGTCTTCTATAACAAACCCTACTAAGTATAATGGCAAGCTACTGCTAAAATGTGAAGTTTAAAAAATTTTTTTTTTACTATAATATGACCAGTATGTATATATGAATTCTTTAAAGTTCATTCCTACTGTGGCTCTTGTTGCAATTTTCATATTGTTTTTATTTAAGTTTTAAATCCGTATTTTATGCATATGTAATTTGATACTGTTTCATCTTAATTCTATTCTAGTTGTAAACATAAGCACATCTAAGGCAAAATTTATTACCTGATTTCCTTCTTATCCTTTCTGGAGTAATGCCCTCTTTTGAGTTACTTGAAGCTTTCATTTCTTCTGGGCTGTAATGGAACCCTGGGTGATCTATTAAAAAAAAGATTCCCTGATTTTGAAAGTAATGTATAAGGTTCAGCCACAACTACACTTCTGAATGATCTGGCACAATGAAGTATAATCAGGAAATAGGATTCATGCTGAGATTTATATAGGTACATGCAACTAAAGGTAGAGATCACAATACATCAAAATAGGATTCATTTGTCCCCTTCAAGAAAATTTTCTTTCTTATAATAATAATAATTATCCAGAGATGACCCAATCATTTTAGGCAAATTTCACAGCTCTTGGTAAGTAGGCATCCTGAAGGCATTCAGGTGATTGGCAGGTTATAGTAAAAAATGGACTGAACATTAAAACAGTATCGCATAATATTTTTGATCATTTGACATGCTACAGGATGCAACAAGCCACATCATGGCACAACTCTTTCTATACACACACACAAACAAACACAAACACAAACCCCCAGTGTTATGCAACAAAGTGATAATAGAAGAATACAAAAGAAATATTATTTAAAAGGGTCTTCAGTAAATTTAATCCCACTCACATATACAGGGAAAAATAAAACACACAGGTTAAGCATAGCTGTAATCTCTCCATACTTCTCAGGAAGCACAAATGTCTCGGAACTATATTCCTTGCAAGGAAATTCCTGCATGATAAAAGCTCTCCGTAGGTCCAGACACAGACAGATAACATACACCCATCTGCACAGAAGCTTTTATAAGAGGAAGTTAAAAAGAAAGTATCTTAACAGGCTTTTGAAATGGTTCTTCTAACTGAAGTTCATATAAAATATCCTCACATAATAACATTGTAACACTTATACTGCAGATTAAAGCCCATGTCACACTGCACCAATGGATGCAAAGAGGATGTAAAACGGACAAAAAAGCTTGCCATCCATTGGTTAACGCGATGTACTCACTGCTTCCGTTTTGCTTCCTCTCTATCCGTCCAGCATCCGTTTATTGACGTTTCATCCGCTCAGAAAGTTTTGAGCTGCCCAAAACTTTTGAGCGGAAAATGTATCCAATGCATCCATTCTGCATCCTCTAGGCATACGGGGGACATCCGTTCTGTATCCATTATGCATCTGCTATATCCGCTAGGCATCCGCTGTGCATCCGCACAACTCAAATCCGTTCCAGTGGTAAATGGACGCAGGGAGGAAGCAGAACGGACACGCAGCGTTAGTAGCACGGATGGAGAAAGGATGAAAGCGGATGCAGCTCATCCGCTCTGCATCCGCTCTGCATCCTCTACGCACCCGCTCTGCATCCTCTACGCATCCTGTATACATCCTCTCTGCATCCTCTATACATCCGCTCTGCGTCCTCCCCACGTCCGTTCCTTTCCGTGTTATCCGCTCTGCTTATGCAAATTTTTGCCCTTTTTGAGAGCGGATAACAACGGATGGAACATTTTGCTCGTCCGTTGTGTCCTTTTTGCATCCGTTGGGCAGTGTGACATGGCCTTTAGACTGCTTGTGGGAGTTTTATTTATGCAGCATAGGCAGTAAACTATTTGATCTGCAGGCCTACATCACAAACAGGACTCCTACAAGAGTCACATTGTCTAGAAACAGTGAGTCAGTTATCATTTGTGAGTTTGCATAAAAGCAACATTTTAAGAGAGACATAATGAGTCAACAGACCTTTACCCAGCCCCCCAGAAACCTAGTGACAGCTAGCATCAACTACTTTATGTTGATTTAATATCTTAATCTCTCAATATTTATTTCCTTTAGGAATAGCATTGCAGTTTAATTATTTAAACAAGGTATACTTACAAATTGCATCCATTTCAAGAATTGCTTGCTTGGCCTGAAAAAGAAACATTGGATATTAATTATTTATTTGATTTATACCATACCATCCCTGCTCTTGCAGGCTTTTAAGGCTGCTTACAAAAGTTGAAATTGTCGTAGAAATATTGAATTGAATCAAAATCAATTAGCAAAAACTGAATTATCACAGAATAATTATCACAGGATTGGAAAAGGATTGTGAAGATCCAGTTTAAATCCCTACCCAGCTATGACACTTAAAGTAATGTGATATCTTTAAGATGAATTAGATCACACTGAATTTTGACCTCGGAAGAAAAGCAGAATATAATTATATAAATTTCTGATTCTCTGATAAGCCATAGATTAATCTTGACAAATATGTACGTCCCAACAGTGTTCAACAAACTAATATGAAGTTTAGAGTGATACTTTTAGACACATGCGACATAATCCTTTCTTGCCCCTTCCCCCCACCCCAAACACTTCATTCGTGACTATTTCCCTATCAGTCAGTCTTATTGCTGATTTTATAGTAAAAAAATATGAAGAATGATCTGGACATTGCTGTCAAAGATCAGCAGATTAAAAAGAATGAAGAATTTCTCTCTTACCCGATGTTTTTCCTGCAACTGCTTCTTCATGCATGAATGTATATAAACATTCTTAACTAGGATCAGGACTGGAAATCTCATATTTATGTTACCATGCTATCTGAACAAATTTTCTCCATTAACATTATTCTTAATCCTATCACAGGATTTACTATAGTTGATTGATAAATGGAGTCATATAAACTAAACCCAAACAAAGGAACCTGCATCCTCTATGTGTGTGTGTATTTAAAAAAAAAAAAAAAACATGATAGGAAAAAATGCGTTCTACATTGTTTTTACATAGCAAGATTGTATACAAGGATATCTGCAAGATTAAAGGAGTACTTTACCTATTGTCCACTAGGTGTAGCTAGTGTACAACCTCAGATGTAAAAGCTAACCTATCCCTATAGTATCTTACAGATACAGATTCATAAAAACCCTTCATTATTTTGTCTACAAATGTTATCTCACTCAAAAATTATACGCTAACATTTGGTTTATGAAAATGATGGCATGTACCAGGTATGGGTGATCCTCTGAATAAAAGTCATCTCAAAACCAACAAACTTGTGCATAGTCAGAAATGATAGAAGCTATAGTCTAGTTAGTATTATCCAGAGAAGCTGAGCAATTTATTTTTATTTATTAAATTTATATTTAATTTTAAATTTGACATATTAATAAGTAAAATTCATTTTTAAAATATACAATTTCTCACACCATAGTTGCTTTCCACATACACCACTGCTGTCATTTAGCCAAGTCTTACAGTCATACAGCATACACACAATTATAGCTCATTATAAATTCATTTTTCTAATATATAAATGTTTTGGCATCAAATTATTAATGAAATTAATAATATTTCATCTCTATTGTTTCACAGCTGTGGTAGCAGAGTGGTTGCAATGCAGTACTGCAGGACTAACTTGCTGCTCACTCCAGGAGTTCGATTCTGAACAGTTCGAGGTTGCCTTCTATCCTTCCAAGGTCAGTAAAATGAGGGTCCAGGTTATTGTGGGCAATATGCTGATTCTGTAAACTGCTTAGAGAAGGCTATAAAGCACTGTGAAGCAGTTAATAAGCCTAAATGCTATTGCTCATTGCTATTCAGTGCTTCCTCATTATATCCTAGAAAATGCTATTTGTCAGAGAACAAATGTGACAGGGTCTGTGTTAATATATTTGAGGTGCACAAACAAACATTCTGCATTAATTCAATGCTGACTCCTCTCATGAAATTCAAATTCACAGCCTGTACCAGCAGCTATCTAATACTATCATTCCTTCTGAAAAGAAGTTGAGGATTAAAGTAACATTTGGAATGTTTAAGATACATTGTGATAGGCTGCATCAAATCTGTATGAAAAACATCTGCAAAAAAGTAGATACCCCTTTTTAAAGAAGCAGAAGGGATATGGAAAAGTTGTATATATCCAAGATTGTTTAATCAATATGTGGATTAATTCAACAAATGGAAAAATAATTTTCAGGGGGGGAAATGGAATCAAATCCAAGTTCAGTTAAGAATGTATCAACTTATCCTTTTCTCCCAACCTTAAAAAAAGATTAATTTAAAAATGTAATAATGAAGCTAGGGTTACTCCAAAAAAAGTGCTTACTTTACAGACAAACCTCTCTATATATCAATTACATACACATACACACATGTATGTGTGTGTGTGTCTAATTGATAAGAAATAGAAACAAATCCTTTCCTGCCCAGGTTTTGAACAACTCACTCATTTCAGATTTTGGTGTGTGCAATGTAGAATTTATACTTAAATCACTTTAAATCACTCTTTCATTTCCTGGAATAGATCCTTCCAAGACCTGTTTCACCTTCCACTTGGCATAGTAAAAAGTTATTTTTCTTGTTTGTTACCAGGAAGCATTCTTCCATTACAGAAAAGCAAGATAAAAATACTAAAAAATAATAATAATTTGACATGGAAAAGTTTCCAAGGATTGCTTGATGTACATATTGATAAACTAAAGACCCTAGACTAACTATTACAGGCCTAGAGACAGAACTCCTGAGTGAAACTGCTGGTATATTCTTAGGTCTCAGTATTGCTTGGCTGAAATAGCAGCAGTGAAATAAACAGAAATAAAAGCAGTGGTGGAATTCAAAATATTTTACTACCGGTTCTGTGGGCATGGCTTGGTTGGTGTGGCAGTGGAAGGATACTGTAAAATCCCCATTCCCTCCCCACCCCACTAACCTGCTTTCCAGATCCGTTTTCCTGTGCAGAGCAACAAAAGAAGACCCAGTCGATCAGCTGGGACTCAGAAGGCAGAGAATAGATGGGGCCGGGGCCAGTCAGAGGTGGTATTCCGAACTATTCAAAATTTCTGCTACCGGTTCTCTGAACTACTCAAAATTTCTACTACCAGTTCTCCAGAACTGTTCAGAACCTGCTGATTACCACCTCTGAGTCAAAGCCAAAGGAAAGATAGGAAAATAAAATTGGTGAAAAACAGAGTAGAACTTCCTTTTCTGAAGATAGAAAGCTTTCCATGAAAGCTTTGGGTCGTTTTGTAGGAACATACTACTACTGGTTCAGTACAATATAAGTGCACAGCACAATTCAAACTGTGCAATACATTTAGTGAATGAAAAACAGTCTGCATTACTTCCAGAATTGCAAGAATATATGGTGATGAAAGGATGGCCCTTGAAGGACTACTACTGGCATGCAGAACAGTAGAGAAATATAGACACTTCTAAATATCACTGGGAAACACTCCCAATTGAAACAGAGAAGAGACCATTTATATTCCTACAATACGAAGCTAAATGAATTAATACCTACTTCATTTTTATTCTTTCCATCTCAATAGATCATTGGAAAGAAATTATGTTAAGACAGTATGGAGACTGGTCCCATCTGTCTGTCAGTAGATCATAGGATCAAGTCTGGGGTGGCAGGCAAAGCCAGAGATTTTGAAAATGGCCCAGATTAGACTTTAAGAAAAAAAAAAATCCAGAAAAATTTCCCCAATGCAATGGTGGAGGGGGAGAGAGATTTAGGCAGATGTTCAAAAAAGTAGCCAAGTGCTTCTTTCTAAGTCATCCTCCCTCCCAGTCACATGACACAGAGCAAAATACAGGTAGACCACCTGTTTTCCCTAGTACATTCAAATCAATGTAACACAGATCCACTATCCCTCCTTCACTGTTTCAGATGTCTGCTATGAAGCAAGTGGTAAAGAGGTTGGAAAGAATTCCGGAAATCTTGCTCTCCATGCTTTCCCTGTCCTGTTCTCTGTAAACATTTTAGTAACATATTTTTTCTCATCATAAATTAGGCAGAAGAGCAATTATCATAATAAAATAATGGAATAATAGTTTGAAAGGCAAACTGAAGTGGCCTGGTCCAAAGGAATGTTAAACTGATGCTATGAGATCCCATACTATATGTAATGACATGGCTGCACAGATGTTTCTTCAAGAGAAAAGCTAAATGCATGCTTTTTTAAAACAAAACGATAAAAAGGTTTTACCTTCGCTGGAATTTTAGCAGGATGGTTTTCTAGAATTAATCTTTTCAAATGAAGAATCCAAAGGCGCTTATCTTGCTGTGATTTTGCCTATTTCAAAAGGATAAGGCAGTTTAAAAAATTATAGCTCTTGAAATACCAGAAAGAAAGAAAATCAGTAAAAGTTATCGGAATGTGGAGAAAATCTGACTTCAAGTTGAAAAACTGGCTCTTTTTCCAAAAATGATTAGAATTTTCTTGTTCATCAAAACTAAAGCACAGTGTACAAACCACAACGTTACACACAGATCTCTACCTATCAGACAATTTTAGGCACAACACTAGCTTGAAAATACATCCATATTTTTCTATTTCTGATAAAAGTGGATTCAACTAAGTGGTAGCCTGTAACCAATCAGTGCTGATGTCAGAAAGTTGTACAGGATTGCCTCTAACTAGTAAATTGGATGAGAGCTCGTGGAACAATCTTAGGACTGCAAACTAGACAGGGAAATTTAAAATACATGCAGAAAGAAGGCAATGACAAACCATCTTTCCACATTATTGCAGGGAAATTTTATTTCTACCTTGCCTTTTTGTATAGAACCCAAACTTTATTCATTAAAGTAGAAGCACTATGCTATATTTTTCTCCAAAAGAAAGGGAAAAAAGAAAAAAAAATCAAGATAATAAGGAACAAGTGTAAAAATAAAGTGTAAAGTGTAAAAATAAAATTAAATCTCTGCAAGTGTAAAAATAAAATTAAATCTATTTATTTAATTACAGTGCTGCTTCATGGGACATGTAATTATGAGAAATTCAGATTCAATACTATAATTAATATGACATTAGTTATTAATATATTCAATCTATGATTATCTTAAATACCTGAACAGTATGCTGCATCTTGGGATTTTTATAATGGAAGACGCTGAAGCTAAGAGGTTCTTTTGGTATGACTTCTACCAGCATAAGATTTCCACACTATAACAAAAATAAAAACCATCAGTTCCAAGAGATACAGAAGGAAAAATCTGACAGACTCTTTTTTCAAAAAAAATGTTAATTATATTGTGGGATGTTTAAAAATGTACCAAGTTGGCCGAGTGGGGAAAAAAGAGGCCAGGGAAAGGTAAGAAACAAACCATTAAAAGCAAAAAAAAACTGATAAGCAGAGCAACTATGGAGGGTTTTGATAACAGCTACTTGTTCAGAGTTATCCTGAGAAAGGTTCAAAAAAAATGAAGCAATAAAGGAAAAGCAAAAAATTAAAAGGATGAAGTCAGAAATAGGAAAAGGGGGAAAGGAAGCAGTAAATGATTTTTAAAAGCTGAAGACTAAACAATGGATCCCATTCTTCATCAAACTCTATCGTTATACATATGCCAGAATGATTTTTTTTTAAAGGTCAATTATTTTTATTCATTGTTGTGTTTAAATTGTTTCTACATTTACATTATAGGGAACTTTTATTTTTCTGTCTCTGCTGAAAACTTACAGAGGAGAGGGGTGGGAAAAAGAAAACCCAGAAGCTCCATTAAAGAAACAATAAGGGTTAGTGAAATATCCCACTTCTGCTCCCTTGTAAGATGCACACCCATTACTTAACTTTCACCCAAAGTGCAACCTGCCATACCAAGATATGAGCTTTGTAAGTAAATGTCTCCTCTCTCTTCTTTGTAATAAGCAGCAGCTTATCAAAGAGAAACAACGTGCGCTCATTTTTGGCTCTCTGGATACGGAAGGTTCCTTCAAGCACCAGCTCTCCATAGCTTGCAAGGTCTGGGCCTTTCCAGTTCGTAAGTAAGCTTTGTATTTCCTGAAAGAGAGGGGAGGATTCAGCACATTAAAAACAGACTGTGCTAGAATATCTTAGCATGGAAAACAAGTGGAATAACCCCCATCAGTGTTCACTTCCACAGGTATGGAAAAACACCTGTTTCTTTTAGAGAATATGGCTAACAATCTTATACCAGATGATTTTTGATTAGATAAAAGCCAATCACATTTATTTCTAAATGTCATAATGCTAAAAAATTGGGTTATGTAGTTTGCAGTCAATCAACTCCCAGTTCAGTGGTGGAGCAAAGCGAAGCCAAATATTATTAAAAATAAAACTATTATTCTTTTGATACTTTCCTCAACATTTCAGAAAAATGGAAAGATATTGTAGCCCAACAGAAATAATTACCACTATAATGAAACCAATCAAAATTGCACAGCTGAATGTTCCTACCAAATGTTGGTAGAAAATATTAGAAGGGCCATTAAAAAAAGAGACTAAGGATTATTTGTGCCCACAGGCTAATTTGCTTCTTGCAAATAAATATTCAAAGATCAGCCTCAGTTTTAAAAGCTTGGCTGGTTTTAATTGATCCACATTAAAAAATCAAACTCATGTTACAGTGATGCAGATCTGAGTTTTTGCCAAAAGCAAGACATATTCATGAGTTGAACAAATGTATGCATGAGATACAGCAAAAGAGCAAAATGCTCTTGAAAGAAGTTTCAAATAGTAAGATAATTATTTTCTAATCTAAACTATTACATTTGCTTCTGATTTAATCCTTGTTCAGCAATAGTTCAGTGGTAGTTAAGACCAGTTCGCAAAGTTCTGACTGGCAAACCGCTCTCCCATAGTCACATGATCATAATTCTAATCTTTCCTGTGGGCTTTCCACAAGCAAAGTCAATGGGGAAACTGGCAGAAAATCAAAAATTGCATCTATGTGAAGTCCTCTTTTAATAACCTGCACAATCCTCGCTGGACTGCTGGAACTGCCACCACTAAGTGGCACAATCACACGTTGTCCTTAATGACTGTGTTGCTTAGTGACAAAAGTTCTGGTCCCTGTTACTGTCATTAACTGAGGACGACTTGCACAAGATCCCCAAAGTAGTGCACAAAATAGGAATAATTAAACACTGGGCTCAAAGAGATATTTTCTCTAGTCTTGTTGAAGCAAACATTTCTATACAACTCTCATTCTGGCTTTGAAGAAGCTTGTATGAATAAATCAAATTCATGTTAAATATTGCTTTGGAACTGGTTAAGCAAGTGAACATTTTGATGTTCGAAATACTGAAAACAACTTTTTTAATGTGTCAAACATTTGTCCAAAGCATATGAACAAAATCCAAACAAAAGACAGAACATAATTGATCAAGGAAGCATTTTGACTCACCTGTAATCTAATGGCATGTTCATGCTTCCTCTTCATATCATTGATATGCCATGCCACTCTCTGCATTGTATCTATGGCATCTAACACAACATCATAACCTTCAGTGTCCTTGTCAAGATGGTTTTCTATCTCCTGTTAAGAATCAATTGAAGAGTGTGTTGTTCATAACTCTTAAATATCTGAAAACAAGATCTAACTGAGAAGTACAATTAATTCTCTGGCTGAAGCCTATTTTTGTGGATTTTCAAGTTCAGATATATCAAAAAGTCATAGTAACCTGAAGATTTTCAACTCTAACAGTGCATACTATACAAGAAAGATTCTTCAGCTCCACTTCCTGACTAGAAATCATTTGAAGTGCATAACCCTTTTCTCTCAAGCCTTTCTTCCTCTCCATGCTTCTCTTGATCTGATATTATTTAAATGGGATTGTATGGTTTTATATTGGAGATATAAATAAAAAGCAGAACTGCTGAAATGAAAGTGTTCTTAATATATCAGGAAGAAAGATAATATTGTAGCATATGAAAGATAGGAATGGTTGTTTTATACCCCTTTGTAATCCTAAACAATTGTATCAAAACATTTTTGGCCAAGCTAGATTATATAGGAAATGTTAAATGAAATTTTCATATTTAGTGTATCTGTGTTTATTGTATTCAAATGGTAAAAGTCACAATATACTGGGACCTGAGAGTTAATAGTTTCTTCCAACTTTGTGATCCTATTGCCTGTTTTCCACCAAAGTCAAAACAGAATCTTGAGTACTCAGAAATCAAGTAACAAGCAATTGCTATTTTGTTACATATAAATTTAATCTCTTATCATTCACCCCATTTAGAATGAACATTGGGATCTGCTGAGGGAACTGACAGCCATGACACTACTGTAAATACTTAATTACAGTTGTTAGATAAGAAGTAACTTCGTTGGCTGGGAAAATATTGTAATTATCTGTTGGGTAGGCTCAAAAAGTACTTAAACACATTAATGTTTCCTTTGATATCAGTGACTTTAGCGAGACACAACAGGCATGCCAGCTTATGTAAAGTATGTGCAACCTGTGACTCGCCAAGCTGAACACAGATCAATAGGCTGTGATAACAAATATCAAAATGTCCTTGTTATGCAATCCTTGGTGGGAAGCATCAACAAGGAGGTTTATTTTGCCTTCAGTTAACTGCTCTTCACAGATAATAGATTGTGTTTTAATTTGTAAATCCTTTAATAATGTACAGACATGCCTTAGAGTAGCCAGGCACATATTTTCAGGTCAAGGGCACCAATTAGCACTTAAATGGTTGAGCCAAAGGTATGCTGCAGAAAAGAGGCGGAAACCTAAACAAAATATCATTTGTTTTAATTTAATTAATGAAAATCAGGGGACTATATCCTTAGTCCTTATTACTTTATTTATCTCAATCTCTCGAGTTAAAAGTAGCAGTCTGGAAACAGTATTATGAGGAAATGCATATGGCTTTGGGGCTACAGTTATCACTTCATCACTCAGTGGCATTACACTGACAGCTGCCTGGATTGTATTTACAGACATTCAAAATGAATCAGTCATTTAATATTTGGATGCAACTTTAGTTGGATAATTACACTGATAATTAGGCATAGCAGATATTGGAAACATATATACCCTCTTCAAATTTACACGTCCAGGCTTTGAATTATACTTAATTTCTTAATAGGAAGCATATGATAAAAGAATTAAAAATAAGCCCAGATTTTTGAAAATTGTTTAAATGGTAAACTGTCTTATAAGTCCCTGTCTTATAACTATTTTTGCCACCAAAAAAAGGCACCAGGTCTTATTTTCGGGAGATGTCATCCACTGACTAACCTCACTTGCCCGCCTCTCTGTCAGAGGCCTTCAGCAACTATTTTCTCTGCAGCCAGCAAGGCTTTCGATCCGGAGCTTTGTTATCATCTATTGAGGCCTTCAGAAAAGCCTTGCCGGCTTTGCCAGCTGAAGAAGAAATGGGCCGGCAAGGCAAGTGTCAGAGTGTGAGAGGCCTGGCTACAGCTGTTCAAAGGTAAGGAGTAGGGCAGCTCCACTCCCCCAACCCCACCCTAACTTAATTTTTATCCGTGCATTCTGGAGTGGGCGGGATCTTAATTAGGGCTTATTTTGGAGTAGGGCTTATATTGGACAAGCATGTAAAAATTAAGCTATGACTTACTTTACGGGTAGATCATATTTTGGGGGGAACAGGGTATGCCAAAAAGATTATTCTTTGAATGTGTATTCACATGCTTTAAAGCAGAGAAATACACACTTTTAGCCTATATGTTAGCATTTACAATAACTTTTGAACCAGAATCTTCCAAGCTACTGAAAAGAAACAGGATGGAATACGATGTAAGCAACTAAAATAATGGTGATGTACTCAAAATATTTGTTTACTCTTACTCCAGGAGTTCTCAGATGTTATATGGAACTCTTTGTACAAGGCTTACAAGACTGTAAACACACCAGTCACTCAGCATGAGCTGAGGTTACAAACATTGTGAGTAAATGACGCAGACCGCACTGGGACTTTCAAAAAACTCAGGCAACAGGGGGTAAAAGCGGAAGTGAGCAGTACAAATTCAGCACGTTATAGATCAAGGTTTTTTTCCTGTGTGAAACAAAAGTGGCCAATAAAGAGACAGTTCTTTAAAAGTATAAATGTATAACTTAGCCTTTACAGGTTCAATAGAGTGTAGACAAAGTTTCATTGACAAAGCATTTTACTTACATGCAAAAGTAAATGATATTTCAATATTCTCTGAACAGGTTTTAAGAGATAGGATCCCAAAGGAAGAGAATGCTGTAAAGCTTCTTGTCTTTCTCTGAAAAACTTGGCTAGGGATTTGTTCCTCATGCATTCGGTGAGTACAGCCACTGACCTGTAAAGCATACAAACACAGCTTACAGAATATTGTTAACCTATTAACAATGCATAAAACCACCAATTCAATGGATATGTTTGCTTGTTTGCTATTCAGTCTGACAGTTCAGCAATTTATAAGCTAGATGGATTTGGGACTGTCTACATCTCTGAACAGGGGTTTTCCTCCCCTTTTTTATTAGAAGATCTACTAGATTCTGCCACATCGTTTCTGTATCATCTCAGGGAAAATCATCACCCCATTCCAATGCTTTTATCTTTTGGGGAAAATAGGGCAGAAACCTTTTAAAAAAAAGTCTGTAAAAGCAAATCAATACAAGAATCTCACTTTTTTCTTCCTTTTTATTTGCCTCTCACAAACACTGTCTATCATGTTCTGTACAGAAGCTTAATTAATACTTGTTGAAGGACAAGGGAATTAAGAAGACATTTTAAAGATGGAAACTCCCATAAAATTATAAGATATTGACCTAAGAAGCCATCATAGTTGAACCAAACAATATCTAACAGAAATGCTACTGTAAAGATTTCCCCTATCTACCACAATACATTCTCATCATTCATCATTAGTTATTTGTTTACTTACTTACTTTGTTTACTTACTTCCTAGAGCCGGAAACGACAAGCATGTATGTGCAAGGGGAACTTTTACCTTTACCTTTACTTACTTATCCACTCATTAAATTTATGTAACCAACCACTTCATATACATGACTTTGGGTGGCTTACAGAGTGAACATAACAAAAAATTAAAACAATTAACCATTAACTAGATATAATAAAATGCAGGTGAGTCCCAAGCAACAGCTTATAAACAATTATGTCAAAACTTAAGAAATAACCCCACAAATATTTCATTACTACTATAATAAGTATAGCAGCCTTAATTTCTTGTACTCAAAATAATGGCTTACATATTTGTATGTTCAGACATCATTGTGAAAAGAAACATCCATCTTCTCCACAATTTCCTCCCCCCCCCCCAATACTTTCCATAAATTTTACAAATTAATTCTGATTAAATATAAAAATATAATAGTCATTTGTTTTCTTCAGGACTTTGAATTCCAAGGTAAAAAAGTACATTCATGAGTCCATAAATGTTTCGCCTCTCTGCCTCTCCTTACATCAAGGGTGTCTTTTCTAAGGATTCTGCAGCAACCATAGAAGGAAAAGCATGAAAGCACATAAATACCTAGACCCCTGCACCTGTTTCCCTTCAATTCCAAAGAGCTCTATAGCCCTTTTGAAAATATACAATGGGAACACAGAGTGATATAGAGACAGATATACCCACACAGACACACACAATTGCTCCTACCTTGGATAATTGGTACAATACTGTGTATATATGTGGAAATCTTCACTCTGTACATAAACAAATGGAAAGGTTTATTTAGAACCTGGAAACATCTATTTTGGTCCACAGAAAAATAAGATAACATGACTAACTAGATTTAACTTGAAGTAGCCAGAAATCAATTATCAACGAGCACAGAAAGCAGTACATTTGACATACTAAAATGATATTGGCCAGTCCCAAAGATTAAGTATGTTTTCAAAGCCAAGCCAATCCGTCCCAAAACAAGTGATTGAAGGCTTTCCACCCATCCATTTATCCCCAAGAGTTAAAAAGGCAGATGAGAAATGACTTTCAGCTAAAAATAAACATCCCGCCAATCTAACCTATCAGATTATTTTGAAAAAAAAACCAGTGAGGTACCTCTGATCCCCATAAGGATCATATAATTTAGAATACTGTATCTTTTATAAAGCATGTTTTACAATTTGCAATTTAAAGAAAACCCTTGGAAAAGGAAAACCACATATAATTTTATTTAACTTTGATGTAACAAATTACATTAACTTAAAATTTTATGAAATAATTTATATACAATATATAGATGGTCAAAAGCATTATTCCTGCACAGATTCTCTTAAACCAATTCCCCAAAAATCTTAGGTTAATTAACCCTAGCACATCTAAACATCATCTTTTAGTACAACCATTGTATGTTCTCTGTAGCCAGTGTGCATTAACCGAGAGATTGCAATATTCATGCTGACAACTGAGACAGAAATTGCATTCATGGCTGCAACTGGAAAAGGTGCTACCAAGTGCTATTGGCCTCATCAACTTTATGTGTGGTTGTACATATGTTTAATGGCCTAAACTACTTTAAATTGTGTAAACTGGTCAAAACTGATTGGGGAACAGCAGCCAAACAGAAGAATAAACATTCATGGAGCATTTGCAACAATATTTGAGTGTATACAGTATATCTATCTTCTTTTGCATAGTTTTTCACAGTAAATAAAAACATTCTATTCAGCTTAAAAAAACTGTCTTAATCAGTGACCATCTGACCATCCCACCAAATAATTTAAAAAATTTCCACATGGCCACTACTGATATTTTATCTTTGGGTTTAAACTTCAAATTCATGTAGCTACCCTCATTGGAATGAGACATAATAAGCTTACATCACAGCCTACATATATGCTTTGGACTAACAACTACTGTAGAAATCTACTGCCTGCAATGAAGTATTAATCATGTTAACCATAATTTGCAACAGAGACATTGCACTCTATTATTAGCTGGGTAGATTCATTCCTATTATTGTATATAATAAGTTGGGGATTCTTCAGTGTCATCCAAATGAAATGTTTATTGCTGAAGTCACGCCCAATCTGTACATAAGTAAGCATTTATGAGGAAAAGATAGAACATATTTAATTCACCATATAATGACGCTAAACATTCACAAACACTGGTGAATTGTCTTTTTAGAAAATATTTTAAAAATTATAATACCTCTTCTCTTTTTCATCACATTAAAAAAAAATTCTTATATAGTTTACCAAACTGGAAAGAGATTTTAAAAAATTAAGAAAATATCTCAACTAGTCTGATAGACATAAATAAAAATGCATCAATAATAGGAGACGTTCAATATTATACAGCCACATTTCTACTCCTATAACACATTTCCTGCAATTAGCATATCGGCTAATTACATCCTTTAATCTGTATCAGAAGGAGAAGATTTGGAGATCATACAAAAGGAGGAAAGATGAATCTGTTCCCTGATTTTAAAATGTTGTGGGTTTTTTTGAAAGGATTTTAAGCTATCAGTTCTTTTGTAAAACGTTTGGGCTGCAAACTGTTTTCAACTGCTGCAATGATTCCATTACTAATACTTGGCGTTTCTGTATGAGCCACTGTTAAAATTAAAAAATGGAAAGTGACTCTGTCCAGAAGTATCCATAAACAAGAACCTTTGGCCTTGCTGCCCAACATTTGATGACCTCTGGCACTGGCTGTGTGAGACTTTTGTTCACTATGTTGTCAGTATTCCTTTTCCATGTGATCATCAAATATCAAATATAACATCATATCCAATGGTGCCAGGATCTGCACCATTGCCAAGGATGGGTGTATCAGAATAAAGCATTTACTGCAAGCAGGCAGTGCTAATAGGAGGAGGTAGTAGTAAAGTGTTGGGAAACAAATGAGTAGACTTTATGGCCAGGTTTCTGGAATCTGTACCAGTGTTAAGATTCAGTTATCAAGTCAATTTCAGTTCAAAACCTCACAAAATGAGAGAGAAAATTATCTTCGTATTTGACTCAAACGAAGTAAAATATTAGTGTGCTGCCCTTCTTTAGGCCTCATCTTCACTGTGTAATTGTACGGACACAAGCCAAACAACTTAACAATAATATTTTGTTGCACAAACTTAACCTAATGAGCTGTACTTTGACTATCATCACCATTGTAATGTAGTGATATTTCTATATTGACAGCCCTTGCCTTGCAAATTATAAAAGGAAGGAGGCTATAAGTCGGGGCAAGTTCAGATTACTAAACAAAGTTGTCAACCTTTGAATTAAAAGATATTTATGGTTTCATTAAAACCTGCACTTCTCGTTTTACTTTCATATATTCCTGAATACAGTAACTAAAAGGGCTTCTTTGATGTTCAGGGTGAACTGAGTAATATGGACAGTGGCCAACAGACTGCCATAAATCTGCAGCCCTTAATTCATCCAAGCCTTAGCAAAATGCAGTACTTAAAACAAGAGAGCTGCTAACTACAAATCTACATACATTTCTTTTTTTGATATAAATATGTCTGGCCAAAGAGAAACTACTGTGTGAAGCTTAAAAACTCCCTTTGTCAAGAGAAGAAAGAGGAGAGGATGACTAGCCAAATTGCCTACACTTGCCTGCTTTCAACTTTTCCCGTCTGGAAGGACAAAGCTGCCCTCTTATTTCTAAACATAAACATATCAAAGACTGTGAACCAATTTTAAGCAAGAGTCAAAGATTTTTCATCACAAAATCTAGACTGCAGCTTCTATAATGCACAGGGTCATTGACTTCAATGCCTCAGTCAGTCTTACCAGACTAGGAGAGAAAGAAGAAAGGAAAAACCAATTGTAGAATAAGAGAGAAACACGGGGGGGGGGGGGGGAGAGATAAACCAAACTCAGCATGAACTGTATTCAAACTGTATTCAGATAGTGACCATTTGAGACTACAACGGCACTGAAAAAAATTGACTCAGGACTGCTTTTCATACAATCATTGCAGCATCCGCCATGGTCATGTGATCAAAATTTGGGCGCTTGGCAACTGGCATGCTTTTATGAGAGTAGCACTGTTCCAGTCACATGATCACCATTTGTAACGTTCTCAGCTGTTTTTTTGACAAGCAAAGTCAATGTGGAAAGTCAGATTTTCTTCATAACTGCATGATTCAATTAACAACTGTAGCGATTTGCTTAACAATGGCATCAAAAAAGGTTGTAAAATAGGGCACAGCTCATTAAATACTTGTCTTGCTTAGCAGATGAAATTTTGATGTCATACATCAAGGACTATACATTTCGTATTTGACACTTATAGCAGAAATCCACACTGAACTAAAAATTCATCCCTGCAATTCTTTGACATTTAGTAACATTCATTATTATATTTGCAAAATACTAGGAAGAGATCTAGTAAGGTAAGGAAAAGAAACAGCAAACTTGGGGTGAATAGGAACTAGTATTGATTTTAAGCTGTTTGATGTCCTTCCCATTTCATTTTTAATCTTTTATATAATGTCTATGTATGCAGTAACATTAATCCAGAATAACTTTTTAAGAATAAAAAATGGAGTTGCCAAACAAAATTAGTCAACTAAGCTTTGCAGAAATGCTGCTTAAATAAATATAGCAATCTATCTTATATCAGTCTACAAAAGAAAAAAGGTAACTAGTGGGAAAAATATTTAAGATATTCAAATATCTAAAAGAAAAAATATAAAGTTTTAGCAAAAAGAAATGAATCAGTTACTTCTATCAAATATGCACATATTTTCAAATCAAATAATTCAAAAAAGAGATGTGTTCTATGTAAACTCTCATCCATTCTAATTGATTTGTGAGAACCAATTCATATAAGACTATAGCCAAAGCAAAATTAAATCATGACTGAATTGGACTATTGCATATTGCTTCACCAATTCAGAAACATTTAGTGGAAGGATAACATAAACTACATCCACACAATAATTTGTAAAGAAATGTTTGCATCCTATGACTTATTTGTTATAGGCATTTGGAAACTGATGAAATGATCTTCTATTTATATATTCTGAGAATGCAAAATACTAAAGATCTTATTAATATCAACATATAGTATTATCACTTACCTTAGAAACAAAACATTCTGCTATAGCTACAGGATCATTTTCACAGTTTTCCAAATCTTGCAGAAGTTCACTAGTTGAAAAAAAAAGGGTTAGTAATTATTGTCATCATATGCCAATATATACTGCCTATGGTTAAAATTGGCACTTAAATTGGCATTTAAGATTCTATTAAAATAAAACAACACCATTCATTCTATTTCCTACTATAATGCTAAGAAGTAATTAGAGCAGGGGTGTCAAACTTGTGGCCTGTGGCCAGATGCCTCACATACTGGCCATGCTCACTCCCAGTTTAACAAAGGGGAAAAAAGTTGTAATATGTCATGTGACAATATGTCATGTCACCGTGAGTTTGACACCCCTGAATCATTTTTTCTTTTTATAATTCCATTAATGAGGTGAATAAATGTCTGTTTGGCTTGCTTGCATCACTGTTTCCCTACTTCTGCTGCTATCTTTATCAGGATAAAAAAAAAAAAGCAACTACTGGCTCTCTTTTACAATGATTGTAAGAACTGGTACAACACATGTGCATTATTGCAATGCTGCCTCTTTCCACAAGGCCAATATGCAGTTTTCTGTATCTCTTTAGCATTTAAGGATTTTTCACTGCTTAATGCTAGGAAAGGGAAAATGAAATGATACAAATCTTCACGCAGCACATATAAAACTGTTTTATAATAAATAGGCTACATATGGGTCTTTTTGCTTACTAGCTCTGAACGGTTTTCAAGTGGATTCACATGAGTTAAGCCTTGGTATGTTTGAACACAACTTGTTAAATATACTACAATAGGCTGCATTTGAATAAACAAGCTAAGCCATAAACAAGAAATGGGATATTTGTATCATGCTAAGGGAAACCAAACCAAAAACATTATAGGTTAACTCAATATATGAACCTACTTTTTATTCATCCACATAAAACTATTCAGGGATGTACAGAAGCCACTCAAACCAGGCAAAAGACAATTATACCAATTTACCAACTGTGTTTCTTTTAAACAACATTTGGTATGTTGAATTTGGCTATAACTGAACACATTTCATCTCACAAGCACCAGAACACTTTTTGTTGTCCATGCTGCAATACTGTATGTTCAGATTGCAATTTTCTTTGAAAGTACAGTACTTTTGTTTTAATTTCGGAAAGTGGAAAATTAAACTGAAATCATAAATTTGCAGCTGTTTTTGCAGCTCTGAATATAGTTAGGATGCTACAAGACTCATGGATAGTTTCAGGGTCATCACTATCTGTGAGTAAACTGCCAATCACAATTTGATCTGATGTACGTTGGAAGCTCAAAGATAATATTCATTTAGCATGTCCAGGCTTGCTTCTTCCAAGCTCAGCTACTCATGCCATGCATCAGTTAACCTTTGTCTCCAGCATCTGGATTGCTGTTCTGCATTTGTGCAAAATATGTATGTTTATATGAGGGTACCAAAGTAATCTGACCTGGCAACTGGAAATAAAGAAACAATGGGTGGGGGACTTTTTAATTAACTGTCATCATCCCAATTATTTTCCAACATATGAAGATATTTGTAAGAAATGTGATTCTGAGAAGCTGATATTTGATTGTTATGGCATACTGACTATGAAACATATATGAATGACAGGTAGGAAATGGACAATATATTTCTCTTGCATGTTGATACACAACTGTTTTCATGATATGGCACGACTGAGGTAAAGAAAGACTACTTAAGAGAATTCCATGATCACCAGTGGTATGTTTCAAATATTTTTATCACCAGTTCGGTGGGCATGGCTTGGGGGATGCACTTTGTGCACACGCACACTCTTTGTGCATGCATGTGCGCAGGGGTGGGATTCAAATTTTTAAGAAGCGGTTCTATGGACGTGGTTTAGGTGGTGGGTGTGGCTTGGTGGTCATGTGGCTGGGTGGTAATGTGACTGACTGGGCATGGCCAACTCAATATCACTCACATCGAGGCATGCATCTCTTCTCCTTGCCTCTCATGACTGGGGGGATGCTGCAAGTGTGAAAAATGGTCATAAGTCACTTTTTTCAGTTCCATTGTAACTTTGAATGGTCACTCCACACAAGCAAAATACCAGCAAAAGAGGGGAAAACTCCAGAGAAGTTCCTGAAACAGGAAGTCGAGTCCTGCCAAGAATGTACAAAGGGTTAACGGAGAGGCAGTTTCTGTAAGCAACACCAGAATGTTTCCTTCCTGTCTTCCTTACAGGATTAGGCCAGTAATTTCTAACAACCGGTTCTCCAAACTGCTTAGAGTGTTAAGAACCGATTCTAACGAATAGGTGCGAACCGGCAGAATCTCACCCCTGCATGTGCGACAAACACGCATTTTGTGCAGGTGCAGGGCTTGTTGTTTCACTTCCTGCAATCTTGCACTCTCCCTGTCACTTCAGCAGCTGCCGCACAGTAATCTGCTATGCTGCGCAAAGCAGCTGTGCTTCAAAAGCAGGGAATAAAGATTAGTATGGGAGCCCGGGCAGGTGGGTGGGCCCAACATCAGAACATTGGAGATAACTGGTTCGGTCTCCGCTGCTCATCAGCTCTACCAGCTCAGCAGAACCGGTAGAATACCACCACTGATGATCACACATTTTCAGACACAATTGCTTTCAATAGTATTAGTTCATGTAGGCTTTGTTGTGATTTTGCTTTTGGGCCAAGATTTGCAAAACTCTGGGGAAAAAGGAATATGTTATAACCTAGAAAAAAATTGGGCAAAAAACAATAGGTTTTTAGAGTTCAGTAAGAAAAAAAATCATGGTAACTCTAGGTGTGTCTGGCATGGTTCACTAGATATGGATTAGAACATTATTAAAAACTAGTTATGTTTATCATGATGAAAATAAAGAACTTTGTTCTGGTGACATCTACTGGTTGATTGCTGATTGGGCATAATTCTAAAGGGCTTTACCAGGGTGAGTGAGGTCTTGTTGAAAATGAGAATGGATGACACAGAAGATTGACCAGGAAGCCAAAATTGCAAGAAAGTTAAAAAAGAATTCTTACGCTACTTATTGTATACTATTTTCCTATGCAAGGAAAATTTTTATTGGTGATATCTTGATTGATGTTGCATAATAGATTCACAAGGGTTCTCATTACTGTAGTTAATTCTACTTCTACCTTTAATTATGCATGCTCAATTTAATCCCCATGCTTGGTGAGCAATTCTCCAAGGTCTTTACTTTCACCCAATTATGACACAGTTGCACAATATCATGTAACGATGATGTAACTAATTTTGAAGAAGCAATTGCTAATATTAGTTCTTATGACACATCAAGATTCATGACCGAAGTCAGCCAAATTCACTGTGGCAGAATAAATGAAAAAAAAAAATCTTCCATTTTCCAGGCAGCATATTAGCTACACAAATAAATTGGAAAATAGCTAACATTCCAGTTTTGATTTTAAAAAAAGCTACTCCTCTCAAAAGTGGAAATAGGAAATGAGGCAGTATATAAAATAGGTCTCACAGATTTCTATTGAAAAGCATACCTGTCCAAGAAGTTTGAACTATGACTTATTATTATGACAAGTGGTTCATGAAATAATTCAAGTGGTAAATAAATATTTAATTTTAAATTAAATATTTTGGATTAGTTTTATAAGCCTTTACAAATGGGAGGGTGATGAAAAGCAAACACAATGAAGCTAATACAGCTACCTAATTTGATTTAAGAAGTTTCATTCTCTATATAAAATATGTTGAGATATTGTTGAAAACGGTTTCCCTGAGGTGACATACAGATTAAAATATAATAAAGTTATAGATAATTTTAATATTCTGGCAATAGATGAAAAGTGCCCTTCGCAGCAAATTAAAGTATGTTCTTTATTTTAAACTTAACAGCAAAAATGTGTGGGACTCCCTATCTCCCACCATTTTTGTCCATCCCACTTGCTCTCACAGAATGACCAGGCAACAAGTCCATTCCCTGAAGCTATATATTTGATGAGACCTAGGAGCTGTGGCAATGCCTGCCTTTAGGAATCATTTCTTCCTACCTGCCTATTGCTGTCCTTCAGAAGTTCAGATGACTCTGACTCTTAGCTAAAAGGATTTAAAATCCAGTTTTTAGATCTACAAAAGTAAAAATAAGGGCACATCTTAGTGAGTTCATATAATATGAATTATAGAACTGATGAGGTAGGATCTGATCATCTAGCACCATGATGGCGAACCTATGGCATGCGTGCCAGAGGTGGCACACAGAGCCCTCTCTCTGGGCACTCAAGCCATTGCCCCAACTTAGCTCTGCCATCCATGTGCACCTCCCTCCGGCCAGCTGGTCTTTGGGTCTCTGCTCTGCATGCAGGGGGTGGGGGGCAGGGCACACACAGGGGGCAGTGCATGCATGGGTGGGGGTGACGGTGCATGCGTGGCACATGCATGTTGCATTTTGGGGATGCATGTGCATTTTGGACACTTGGTGACAAAAAGGTTAGCCATCACTGATCTAGCACAACTTTTGTTCCCTCCCAAAGTTTTCAAGAATTTCAACATGTGATTTTTATATGACAGGAGAAGGAATCATTTAAATACATGGAAAGGATCAGTATCAATGAAATTCATTTTAATTTTAACTCAATTTAAATTAAATGTTTGCTTTGTTACAGCCGCTTACAGGTTCTGCTCCCATTTTCAGTCTGTGATAGTCTGAAAATGATTGTATACATACAACCGAAACCCTTATATAGCCTTCAATCACGCCAAGAAGTTGTATATGTTTGCTTTAGTGCCTCCAAATCCAAATCAGCTGAAATATCAAAGTCATTATCAAAGGTACTCAATGGCAAAATATGTTCCACAATCCAGTCCAGATGTGAACAAGGACGCATATCCTTGATGCCTGGTGTATGTTTCCTTCACAGGGATGTGGCTGATTTACTAAAATAGAGACAAACTCTCCGGCTGCCATTGTGCTTTTCTAGACAAGCAAATCCCCAAACTTCAAATTTGAGTTTAGAAGGATGTTTTCAGCTTCAATGAAAGCAAAACCTTTTTTTTATTATAAATTGAGAGAACCTCTCTGAAACAGACCCATCTTGCAGCATAAATAAGTAACAGCATAGAAGAAACTGGACCTACAAAATACCCAAGTGTTTCCCAGTGTCATGCACAAATCCTCTAGAAGCATTGCCTTTGATGTTTTTGTGGCAAGACTGGATTCAGAAAAGGAGCAGATATGTTCCTAAACATTCACTGGCATGTTGCTCTATCGATTCCAATTTCTGGCCATGCACAGGTCAGTCTCAAAATTTAACTAACAGCACTTTCAATCACTAACAATATGAAGGAAGGTCACAGGGAGACATGCTACAGCTCTGGGAATATCTTTTATTACCTTTTTATACCCTCGCTCTGAAGATTATAACACTGTTATCTGTTTCAAGTATTGCCCTCCCCCAATTTTCTTTATTTGTTTTGTTCAAACTTTATCCTTTAATCTTTCAGGAAGGGGAGAAAAAACAGGAAAAGCTTTAATGAGATATTTCTACATATGCTCTCACTTTAATGTTTACTTACCTATTGAAATGATAGATATCTTTTATGTTTCCAAACAAAGCCGATCGCTCCTCTGTACCCAAAGACAGCTTGGATTGGTCAGTGATACAATCAAGGTAATCCTATGAAATAAATGAAAGGGGTGCCTTAATGTTGCCTGCGCTTTTCTTCCCCAGAAAATGAAACTACCTTTGACTGTGTAAAATGAGTCTCTGCCAGATCAATTTCACTCTGTATTACTGTAATCCCTTCAGTGAGTCCATCCCGAACAGGCCTTCTATTATGGGAGATAACAATACTTTATCTGTTCACCAATACAAAAGAAATGCTCTCAAAGACTGAACATACTGTGCTGCTCAGACTATACCTTGTATGTTTTTCAAGCTGCAAATGTATTCAAATTTCACCCCTAGTGACAGCTTAATCATCTCCATTAATTGCCCAATAAAATCAATGACATCTTCCTATAGTAAACCACCTCCTCACTCCGTTAGTATTATTAACATACCTGGGTTTCACACAACTTGAGCAGATTTCTGGGGGAAAATGTAATTATTTCAGAGCTACTGAAATAAATGTTTTTAACATTTCAAAAATGCAACATAAATATCATCACTGTCAGCTTGTAAAGAACAGAATATTTAGCTGTCTATGTAACTCATAATTTATAATGTGGTATACTAGAATATATTCTCAGGAATTTGTTTGCATGAACAGATGCAAAATATATGAACACAGAACATACATTTGGGGAGAGATGAATAAGAATTATAAATGAATCAGGGAAACAGAACTGTGTCTCAGTATATTTGTTTTTAAAACCATTTTCATTCCTCTTTGATTAAAAGTAAAATTTCCTTAAAGTGAAGCTCTCTTCCTGGGGATTTCATGAACTCATTCATTTTCTTGGTAACAGTGATGCAAGTTATTTGCCATTGCCTTTTTCATCAAGTCTAACCTAGTGTTTTGGTATTACCATCTGATCTTTAATCAGTTCCAACATGTTTAGTTTTCAAGACCAGATAATATCAGCCATGAACCGTAGACAGCAACTAAGTTCCTGCGGCAAAACTACTCTACTCTTTAAATATCCATAGAGTATTCAATAAAGCAAGAAAGCATTTTGCAATGGGCTTCTCAGATTCTGGAAAGAAAATGGCAGTTTGCAAAACATTCTAAACCCACGATATCTTCACAGGTTTTATTTACCAAGAAAATGGATAGCTACTTTCCTAGCATATCAAAAGGGGGCTAGGAGGATCAAGAAATCCTTTCCTAATACAGTGAAAAATAATTGAGTTCTAAAGTAAACTTATCCACTTGCAAAGATTTCTGTGTCCTTTCAATAAATTTGGTTAAAGAAGACTCGGTGAAAATCCTGCTTTTCTGATTGCACGTATCTGCTTAGGTAGTAATAAGCACTTACTCATACACCATTCCATTGTGCTTTACAGCACCCTCTAAGCCATTTACAGAGTCAGCATATTGCCCCCAACAATCTAGGTCCTCATTTTACCAACCTTGGAAGAGTGGAAGGCTGAGTCAACCTTAAGCCAGTCAGGATTAAACTCCTGGCAGTGGGCAGAGTTTGCCTGCAATACTATATTCTAATCATTGTGCCACTATGGCATGAGCATTAGTCTTGACACTTGGATTTCCAAAACTATTACACTGTTCTTTCATGGTCTCTGCTTCCTGCCTTTTCAGTCTGAGTACCCAACTTCAATATTTCTACTTTTGTTCTACTCTACAAAGCAATTTCACACAGCAAACTCCATGAACATGTTTATGCAATTTTCCTGCCAACAGTATGCAAATGGTTCGCTGCTGTCTTTCCAAATCTAGATTTTAACAGCCATATGTTGCCACCTGTTGAAACATCAAGACATTTCATACACGGAAGCAAGCTACAATAGTGCAACTTTCAACACAATAACCTGGACATAAGGATTCTTATCAAATTATTGCTAAATAACTGTCTTTTGCATAAATCAGTTTCCTCTGCAAAATAACTATTTTGTCTATTTTCCTCATTAAATTATAATTTTATTTTCATTTAAGGAGAAAAGGTGAATTTAGGTAAATGCAATTATATATCTGCATACTGGAGAGTTGTAACAGTTAAGAGCTATGTCATCTAGATGCTATAGTATGCACTCTCTGCACCTTTACTTTTCATTCCAATTCCATTATCTTATGACCTCATTCTTAAGATCTTTCTCTTAAAATATGTTATTGTATTAAGTCACTGTAACAATATCCCCAGGGTTTCCTGAAACTTCCCACGGATCTTTTGTTTTTATTCACAAGCTGCTTTGTAGCAAAAATTTAAGAAACTTCATGAAGGAGAAACTATTGCTACACATACAAAAATACCCAGAATCTGAGTCAGTGAGTGGAAAAATTAGCTAATACAATGGTAGATCTTTCCAAATTTAATACAAATTTGGTTCTACCAGTATGAAATAAGCTTGCTCTAAAAACCAAAATAGAGAGCTACAACTCTTGTTAAGCGTGATAAGACATTTAAAATGGTACTTTATAAAGTAATTCATAATACTATTTTTCTACATTACTCCCAATTTGAAGGCAGTTTGTAATTATGCTTACAAGAAACTGAATAATCATTTTTACCAAATATCCAATTTTACTGTCAAGTTTTTTTTAATTGAATGTTCTCAGGTTCTGCTTTTTATTTTTTGGGTCTTTTATGTTTCTCATTCTATTCATTTAAGAGTTTAACAACTGCTTCTGCAGAAAAAGATACAGAACTATGTGAGAGCAAAGACCGTTTACAATAAAAAATGAACTAAACATGGATTGCTCTATTCTTTACGTAAAACAAAGAAACAAAAACTGTATTGTGCTATATAGAAACTGGACCACAGATAATGATCACTCAAGTATGACAATAAGAAATCCATCAAAATGTAAATTGGATTTTGGCATGGCTAACTTAATTTTTCTAATAGGGTTTGGAAACAAAGGTGCTGAATACATTTTACTTGAATTCTGTGTGTTTGCAAATCATGGTACAGAACTTGCCAATAAAATAAGGTCAACATAACACTAGTAGACCTTTCCTCAGATTACTATCAAAATTTACAATACAAAATTAAATATTATTCAGTTTCTGGGAAAGAGGCCTACGTAAATGAGGACATTGCTGCTTCTCCTTCTAAAACATTGTTAACATATTTATTTCACATCCAGTCATTTATTTTGAATAGTATATAGCTATAACAGTAGCTTGGTGCACTGAAATGCCAAATGTAAAGTTGAAAGTTTGGAAAAATTGCAGATGGGATACTATATATCTATGAATTAAGCACCAAAATGATTATATTATTTGATATAATCAAATAATGCTCTCTTATTCTTGCCATATTAAAGGCACGAACAAGTGCTATAAGAAGTTGTATCACCAAATGTAGCTACCATTTGAAAGTGCTTATTAAAAAGAAGTCCAATAGAATCTCTACTGGCATGGGAGTTCAACTCTCTTGCCCAAAACAGTATTTCAAATTTTATGAGACAAAGTAATGAGTATCATGGAGAATCAAAATTTTGTTCACACAGCTCACCCAAAGGCTTCCTAACTAAGCTTTACTGGGATTGTAGCCACAGAGATGAAATCAGCTCTATAAAACCCACTTCTGAAGATCATTATGTTCAAAATAATTCATGGGAACCAACCAACCCAATAAATAACTAACTTAGAGTTTCCAAATTAAAGATCAGTATTATGACTTGTCATTTAATAGCTCCACAAACTCGTCCTAGAATAAGAAATGCCATTAAAAATGGAACATGATCTCTCAGTCTGTCCTGCATGGAAAATGATCAAAGCTACACAACCATGAGTTTGTTTTATAGCCTTAATCATTTTTTTCCTGTTTAAAAATTATTTGACCCAAACGGACCAATGGAAAATACTAACAATGTGATAACAAGCTGTGAACGTTTGAAATCCTGATTTTAAAAATGTGTGGAAAAACCCGATAATGCAGCAGAAATAAATATTTAACCATTTATTGTTTTAAAGCAAACTCAGTATCTGCTGGGAAACAAAAGAAAAAGATCAACCATAGAATTAAAACTAATTTAATATAGTTTACACTTTGAGTATTATATCTGTGCAAACAATTTAACAAAATAATTTGAAATGCAACCAAAAACTCACTCATTATTCATCCCTTTTGGATTTTTCTGAGTTTCTGCATATAAATATCCTACGGTTTTAAACTAAGAATGCCTGAATTAATCAATGATACCAAAGTTTCTAGAGATAAGGTCCAGGGGTGGTATTCAGCAGGTTCTGACCAGTTCTGGAGAATCAGTAGCGTAAATTTTGAGTAGTCCCTCCCACTTCACAAAAAGTGTAAAGGTTTTTCCCCTGATGACCATGCTACCCAGATCAACTCCAGTTGGAGATAGAGTGCCAAACTATACACAGCTTTATAATTAAATCAGCACTCTCAACCAAAACCCTTGGGGAGTTTTCAGTACAGATGTAATATGCTCATGGTAAATAACACTTGCCATCAAGTAGGCATATGCTTTTTGTAGCAAATGGTATTTTCTAAGTGGGCTTCAAAGTCATCTCTAGTAGAATACAAGGCAAAAAGCTTAAGTTATAGCAATGAGAATATGAAACAAGGACTAAACTTTGGTGTAATTGTTCACTCACACTCCTTTATATATCAGGATACACATAAATGAGATCTGACAAAGAGGTATGTAAAAGATGAGAAAATCTAATGGATCAGTTACTTTTTCCATCAAAACATATAGCATATATCTTTCCCCCATCTCGGTTCTGGAATTTTAATGGGTTTTCTTCTTACCAGATTGTACATATTATCCCGCACAGCCCTGTTGGGCTATTATAAAAATATGCTTCTACCTCAGCCTATATGTCAATGTGGGAATTTACTTGAGTCAAAGTCTTTGAGCCAAATGCTTCTCTCGTGGTCTTTTTATAGGGAGCCCTGCAGACACTTGTCTATTCCATTTTGAAGAAACATGGTGGGACAGGGTAAAATGTTTTTCTACTGGTTCAATGTGAGTGTGTGCTTTGCACGCACACAGCATTTAGAATTCACCTTCTGCTGCAAGTCCTGTGTGTAAAACAGCTGATGCACAGCAATCAGTTGTGCTGCGCAAAGCAGCTGAGGTTGAAAAGCAGGAAATAAAGGTCAGTATAGAGCCGGGGCGGATGGGAGGGCCCAGCAGCTGATTGTCAGAGTGAACTGGTTCTCTCACAGATGATTCTCGGAGCTACCGGTTCAGCCAAACCAGGCTGAATTAATGGAATACCACTACTGGTTCAGGTAATCCTTGATTACAACCTTTCATTTAAGTGACCATTTGAAGTTACAACAACACTGAAAAAAGTGACTTCTGGCCATTTTTCACAGTTATGATCATTGCAGCATCCCCATGGTCACGATCAAAATTTGGATGCTTGGCAAATGGGACGTATTTATGATGGTCGCAGTGTCCCATATGTACGTGATCACCTTTTGCAACCTTCTGACAAGAAAAATCAAGGGGGAAGCCAGATTTACTTTAAAATTGTGTTACCAACTTAACAACTGCAGTAATTCACTGAATAACTATGGCAAGAAAGGTCATGAAATGGGACAAAATTCACTTAACTGATTCGTTTATAACAGAAATTTTGGGCTCACTTGTCATAAACTGAGGTGTTTCCCTAGGCATGTTAACTGAGGGGACAAAAAGAACTAGATTGCTAAGAGGATTTATGACATAGTATACAAATATGTGCACCTGTATTTAACAATGTGCTATATCACAAATTTTAGCCATTTTTTTCTGATATTTATATTTTATCAGAACAATGATCAATATTTATATCACAATATTTTGGCTCCTCTGCTGATAGAATAGAACAAAAGTTCAGCTCCTTTAAAAGAGATAAGATGGCAATCATAGTAATTTCTCAGATCAGATCACAATTAAGTAACATTTTCCATACCAGAGTTGCACAAAATTTCTGTCCTGGACAACCAGCTTTTTATATGCATAGTCACAACTTTCACCAAAACAATATTTTTGAAGAGTAGCAAGAAGTGAGAAGGAGAAAATTCTTCCCTTATCTTCTGCCATAACCACAAGATTTACTGTGAGATTGGAGGATGGGAGATGGGAAATAGTAAAGGGAAAACAAAGGAGCATGATTCTCCATGAACATCAAGAACTCTGAAGACTCGTATTTTCAAGCAAGTCTCTTGAGACACCCCCTAATTTACATTCTATAATAAAATTATATGCTCAAAACCTGTAAATTATCTACCTGCCACTCATGTTTTTTTTAACAGGCTCTTGCAAGTTTTTCCTCATAGTTCTTTAAAAACTATTTTAAATCACTGACAATCAACTAAGATTCATGTAAATGTCTTTTTACCAGGTAATTCTTATAACTAGACATTAGTAGGTATATATTCTTACCTTTTTCTCACTTTTTCCAACTTTTGGATTGAGCATTGACTTTAATGGTATTTGTCAGAAACACAAACAATACCAATTAGAGCTCTGGGCATTTCTTGTCAACAACAGAATAAATTGAATAGTATGAGAGAACTGGTAGGATACAGATTCCTTTCTCTTTAGCTGTAGGCCTGAAACAGCCTCCATGCTTAGCCTCTTTCAAGATGGCTGCAGGCAAAAAAGGTGCAATAAGATAAACATGAAACAAGGCTGATCTCCAGAACTGTTCTTGAGATGATTTGGGGACGGATTCAACTGGCGAGGCTTTATTTCAACAAAACTGAGATGCTATGAGTAAAGAAAGTGATTTGTTTGATGTAGTGTGGCATGTGCAAACCGCTGTAGATGGGACAGCACTATCTCTTAAATATCACCTTTACCCTCAGGGTAAGAATGCACCAATACTACAAAAAAAAAAAATAATAGGCCCGGTCTCAGTTGCATGTCACAAATCACTAACGATCTTTATATCAATCTACTTTTGAAGACAACTTGGAGACTTCTGCTGACCTTTTCTTTTCAGATGAACATGTAGCTGTCACTCAAAAGCCCAGGGGTCAATTACTTCTATTGTGAGATTTTTATCAACATTTTGTATTTCAGTTCAATATCATTTCTCTTTTTAATGCTCATTCTCCCAGCTTAGGGATATGATTTTATAGTAACTGTTGTAAATAATTTGATGCCATTAGCAAACCTGACATCTCATCACCCTATTTGCAAATAGTTTATAAACACTAGGAAATGCATCCCTATCTTGGAGTAAAATCATTATCTTATTTCAAGTATTGTTTGCTTATTTCTATCTACCTTTTCCTGTTATTTAAGCAGGTATCAATCTTAATTTCAAATTACTTTTTTAGTTCAAAAGACTGGTCAGAAACTTGGTTCAATATTTTGGAATAACCAGGTAAACTATGTTAACTGGTTGTGGAAGTCTCTTATTACTTCTTCAGAAAAAATTGGGCTACACATTACTATATAATTACAACCAAGAACAGATGTTAAACCAACTTCCTCCAACTTAACTCTGAAACAAAATTTAGAGGCAAAAATCCCAACAGTGAACAAGCTTACTGGGAATTCCCAGTAACTGAACATCTAATATTTCAGGAATTCAGATTGAGAACTATTGATAAAACAACAGCCCGGGATTTTCCAGTATTCCCTTTTATTCATTTTACTAAAAAACTGGCTTTACCTTAATCAATTTCCAATTTTCTAATGTGGTCAGCCAAATATTTTCAACTGTTTGTTTTCTGTTTCTTGTTTCTGGGCTCTAATTCCTTTAGCTTAGTATTTATTGATTTCTGAGGTCTAGCACGATCAGTTTGTATGCCTCTAAGCATGTTATATTACATATTTTTGTTGGAAGAATTTTATGCATTTTAAGATGGATATTATCTGGACTTGTATTGTTGTTAGCTTCAAAAACACAATCCTCTGTTGTCAGTATATGCTTCTGTTATCCAAACTTTTCTAGGGGTCTGAGTAGCTGAAGCAAATAATAATATGCATATACAGGAATATACATGCCTAATATCCCATATGTTCAACATTTTATTTTTAATCTTTTGATTTTATAGATGTTTTAATCTATAACTTTATGGATACTTATGCAAAATACATACATTATTTAGTCCTAAATTCAAACTATAAATAGTTCAAATGAATGACCAACAATTAGAGCAAAATACTTAGCGCTTTAATCCATGTCTACCATTGCTATTATCAACAAGGATTTGTTCTTAACTGGTTTTGAAATAAAATTTTTGACCTGTTTAACATCTTGGGTAAGGCTTTATTGTGAAAGCTGTTAATAATGCATTTCATTGTTTTAGTTAGTGATTGGACAGAAGTTAAATAAAGCAGTTCCTATTTCTACCAATCTGTATTCATTTCTTTTTCATGAATATTTCTTACTATTTTATGAATAAATGTCTTGGAATTTCAGGTGCCTTTAGAAATACTTTTTCATGTCTTGTATTTTTCATTATAATGGCTTGCAGCTTTACAAATCATAATTATTTAGGCATGTAACTATTTAAGTGTGCATAAGTGCACCATCGTGCCTCCTGTCCCTGTCCTGTTGTCCCCATTTATTCATACCTTTTTCCTATATTCTTACTCATGTTTATACTTATATCTATTATCTTGTATGCGATTGACAAATCAAATAAATAAATAAATAAATAAACAAACAAACAAACAAATAAACCTGTCTTATGAAGGGGAATGCAGCCAAAAGCATGTCCACAAAAAGGCATGGTTAATTTATGAAAGTCCATTAGTAGATGTGCAGCTAACACCTTGGAAAAAAGGCACAGAGCCACATATTTTATAAATATCTTTCTAAAAATTGTCTGCTACCCTTTTGGCATCAGTAACAAAGAAAGAAGTGGAAAATCTGTACACTGAACTTGAAGCATTATATCTTCCCCAGTTTTTCCATTTCCCACTTAAGTACAAAAACTGGACTACGGAACACGATAAATATTTATCTACCAATCTTTATTACTAGCTCGATAACTGTGCTTTGCTACGAAACTAGGTCATACTTAGTTTCTGGGGAGGAAAACAAGGGGAAAAAATTCTGCCTCTATCTACCAACATCCATTGGTATTTGTCTGGCTAGCGTCCTGTCAGCGTGTGAGTCTAGTTTGGAAACTGAAACAGTATTTGCTTTTTGAGCAAGAAGGAGACAGCAAGGAGCCTAAGCATGGCTTAGCTCAACTGTTCTGTACTAAAGCTGCATGGTGCTGTGAAAGTAAAACTGAAACTCCTCTCCTCTGCTTGTGTTTTGCATTTGGAACATATTTCTTTTCAAGTGGGGAAGGGAGTAGAACTCCTCAGCATCAGAGTGTATTAATAATAATATACGAACTACTAATGCTCTGATAGTCATTTTGAAAAATCCTTTGGCACCTAGAAGCCAAGAGGAACATATGTGCCAAATTTCAAGTCTGTTAAGGCTTTAAGATTAAGATATATGTGTGTGTGTGTGTGTGTGTGTGTGTGTGTGTGTGTTGTTCAGCTTCCTTCGGGTATTATCCCACATCATTGTAGTTGTGCTTTTAAAGTTGTAGCAACATTTCGGCAGAATCTCATCTGCCATCATCAGGCTTCTGTATTGAGTTCGTGTATGTATGTATGTATGTATGTATGTATGTATGTATGTATGTATGTATAGACACACACACACACACACACACACACCAGAGAGCCAGCAAGGTTTAGTGTGTAAGGCATCACATTAGAAACCAAGAGACTGACTTCTAGTTCTATAATTCTGTCTTAGGCACAAAGCCACCTGGGTATCTTGGGCCAGTCATTCTCTTTCAGCCCTAGGAAGGAAGTAATGGGAAACTACTTCTGAAAAACCTTGCCAAGAAAACTGCAGGGACATGTCCAGGCAGTCTCTGAGAATTGGGCATGATTGAACATAGGAAAAAATATGATTTACCTCTATTAGAGGTTTTATTTACTACAATCAATATTAATGTATAAATTTATGTATACATAAATCAATGCTTTAAATAACTGTATTCCAATTCAGGTGGATTCTAAACACTAGCTTTAAATTTCATGTTTAAATACACTAAAAGTGTTTTCTAGACCTCAATAGGAGATAGAGTTTACTTTTGAAATATATGGGGAATTTGGGACTCAATGGCACTGACGTCCCCTGTAGCTCTAACTAAAACAGGGAAAACTTAGAAATATTATATAAGATATTTTGACATTTTAGAATTAATTGAAATTCATTAGAAGTATGACATGAAAATAATTGATTCATAAATATTACATAAAGTATTTGTGAAATTCACCACAGTTTCTTGTATCCAAGCAATTAAAGGCACAGAAAGTTAATTTTTGGATTTGTGTCCAAAGGTGTCCAGAGTGGGTGAGAAGGGAAACGAGTTAAATTTTGCATCCCTTAGGACACAGCCTTCTATTTACTCAACCTGTTGTAATTCTCCCTTTGTATTATTCTTTTTCTCTTTGAATACAAAGCCATGGAGAAACGAGGTAACCTTTGTGGACCTATATTTGTGGCCACTCATAATAGTAGGCTGGTTGGTGATGAGCTTGATGAAATTTGTAGAGTTCATCTTTCTCCAACTCAATTCACTCATAAAACTTTACTTTTTTTCAGTTTTGGCTGTGACTTATTAGAGGCATTTCTCACAACTAGGTCTTCAATACCAATTATTTAATTTCCATAGTTCCATATATCCATATATTAATGGTTCTACCTCTTTCAATATGTTTTCCAAATTTTCAAAAGGAAAGTTTTGGGTTTTTTTAAGAAGAAAAGCTAAGATACTAATATGTTTTGTGCAACCGATTTAGATCTGGTCTTGTAGTTTGCCTTGTGTTTGCATGCATGAATGAGTATCAGTGATATGCAGGATCCAAAGTAGGAACTGTCCTAAAGGGAAGCATCTCACCCTTTCTCTTTGCTAAAATTTTAATTGGAAACTCCTCATTGTTGTTCACAAGGAAGAAAAGTTACCATTGGCAACAACAGAGCATCTTTTCTATTGTAAACAGCACTTTCTCGGATAAAGAGTGATTTTAATAAGGACCATGACAGGGCATGTTGCTACTCTAATAGACTCTATCCCTTCGCTGTACTATATTGGCTATTTATCTCAAATTGTGTTTTAAAACAAATGAAACAACTTAAAAGCATAACTATTGACAAAAGGCAAAGGAACAATCAGAGTGTGTTTTATATCCAGTAAACAAAAATAATTACAATTATAGTGATCGTTTATTTATAAAACTTAAACACCTTTTTTAATTTCCAAAAAGAAAAGAAGTATTTTTTCCCCAAAGACATCTGTTGAAAATTAAACTTTCCATTATAAAAACAGAACTTTCTTAAGGAGTTTTCTTTGGCTGTATTAATAATTGTGCTAGGATGTCCTTTCTCATCAACCAAGCATTTCTGATCTCCTATTTTCACTTAAATTAATGAGCAACTTTAGTCATCAAAATAAGAATATTCACCTACTTGAAACTAGGAAGGGTATTTGGTTTTTAGGAATAAATAATAGTTATTTATTAATATATTTGTGATTATGTTACCCAGCCTAGTAACAAAACATTTTCAAGAAAAACAGAAAAAAACCCAACCTGTATGAGCTACAATTACAATGTTACTATTCATTAAATTTGATTTTCTACTAATTAACAACAAAATAAATAATAGATAATGTAAAGCCAATTAAATAAACAATTAAAATATAAATACTTAAAACCAATAGCCAAAGTAAAATTAATTAATAGATACTTATATCACAGAATAGGAATCACTATCTACCATAACACTGAAACACAAGATCTCTAAAATAAAAAAGTGACTATTTCAGGATCTATTTGTAGAACCTGTACCTACTTAAAAGATTTTTAACCAGCTACAGTTTTAGAAAATCATACTACCCTGTTTCTCCAACAATACAGCCTCCCCCAATAGGAAGTCCCAGCATGTTTTATAGGCATGAAATGAAATTAAGCCCCTCCACCCAAATTAAGGCCTATATTAAAACATGCGAAATAGGGGTGAATGGTGAGGGGGCCTTGCCATTAGGAAGTACTTTTGTTGCACACCCGGATATGGTGCTGCCTGCGTTGACCCTGATACGAAGTGCCCCACCAATGCCCAGGTCAACATCCAAGCCGTCACCACCTGCCCACCCAAAGATGCAAGGGGGGGGAAACTAAGTCACCCCTGAAAAGATGACCGAGCCATTTTTTCGGGGCTCAAAAAAAAATAAGACCCGGCCTTATTATATGAGAAACACGGTATTTAGAAAGTGTTTTTATGCCATCTTGCTACTTTCTAAATGTACATTAAAACAGCTTTTCTAAAAATATATTTCTACTAAACTGGCATTAATTTCAGAGATTTTCATGGGTGTAGGAATTTGTACAAAATTATAAGGTTTTCCTATAAATAAATTCTAACATTATGATAAATTCAATTTTTTCCTTTCTTTGACCAAGATTACATCTAGTTATGCTTTCAAATAATTGCTGACATGGTTGTTGAAATTCATATGGATTTATTAGTAAGCAATTATTTTTTTAACTGAGAATGAAGGTATTTAAATATTTTGTCAGCAGTAAACATTTAAAATGCCTCCCATATTTATATAAAAATATGTCAGTTGCTCTGCTTGCTTTATCTCTTTATTTCAGTTTTGTTTAAGGGCATTTAAACTTTTTTCCTGTATGGATCTTACTGTACACCAGCAGTTAAGATACCTAATACAGATATGCAGGAAAAGACTTGTTTCTACAGATTAATTCTTTTTAAACATGCCTTTGTATATCAAATCCCTATAATCTGATTTGCCTCGCTGTCTGCTTCTTGTGCATCATCAGACTAGTATTTTCTTTTCCAGATTAGTGATGTACTTAAAAAGAAAATGGCCCAAAGCCAGACATTATGACATTTCCAGATTATGTGTAAAATGTATGTCTGCATTGAACATGTTTAAAAAAAACCCACAAAAAAACAAAGCAATAAATACATAATCCTTACCTGTAAGAATATTGTTTAGAAGTTATGAACTAATTGAATCAGTTATACAGTCTAAAATCTTGAAACATATGAACTCTCAAATTTAACATCATCCAGGAACTAGAAATAAATACTATTTATTTTTGTCTAAACAGAAGTAAGTGGCCGCCATTCTCTGACTTTTATTTCCATTCAACTTTTATCTTTTCAGTTTCTAAAGATCTAAGGTCTTGGTTATAGCAGAAAATCAAGAAGCTTCTTTTATCAGCCCAATTTAATGAGAAAGCTCTTAGACTAGCCTAAGTGCAAAAAGTAAGTTAGTAAAGTCTATTCCCCAAAAAGTACAGTTCATGTACATCTTGCATAATTAACAAGGATAACTTCCAAAAGGGAAGGGAACAGAAGGGATTCCACATTGTAGCTTTGAAAGCTCAATATTATATTCTCTCCCTGGTTCTAAACTAAAAAGTATAATACAATGGGTAACTGGAGATTGCAGCTACAAAGAAAATAACTTTATCATCCTCAGACTCAGTAGTGCTGACTGACTATGCCGTGTGTGGATGGTGATTCATAAAGTACAGATTTTTGTGGGATCAATAAAATAACAAAACTTGAATAAGCTCAATAAAACCTGAAAAAGAACTATTTAACAAAAAGTATTTTAAGTTATTAATTAGTAATGCATATTGTCTGTCTTGAAAGACAACTCTGCAAATAAGAACCATGCTGTTTCAATATAATCCAAAGAGCACATATCCATTGCCAAGCTGCTTATGCTTCCCACAGCCGCAATTTATTGCAAACCTTGATCCTAATATTTTTTTTCTATATTAAATTTCAGTTTATACGTTCTACACTGTGGCTGAACTTAAACAAAGAGAAAACATACTTACTTTCACAATACTTCTTAAATCCTGCACGTACGTTCTTTCAGTCTCTAGAATTTCTTGGACCACTCTGTCGACATACAGGAGTTTTGGACTTGTAGACTCAACAATCAGTGACATGACACAGTTTTTGTTGTTTTCCTTTGTTTCAGGTTTTCGTGGCATATTTGGCTTTCTTCCAAGATTTCCATCAGAGAGCTGTTCCTTGATGGGGTTACTTTTTCTTAGGTCTTTGCTGGAAAACTGTTGGGTTGAGTGCAGCTCCAACTTTATGGCCCCCACTTCCTTATCCTGATTGAACAAACCCAGATGACTGTTGGAAACCAAGGTTGTTCTGCTACCACAGGAACAGTGGCTATCTCTGGAGGATGCTGAGGAAGACGTTGAGCTGAAGCTAACTGGTCGGTCACTGTCTGACAATTCCATTGCTTTGATTCCACAGTAGAGGAAGTGTTGATTTTCTCTCTGCAGGTTCTTTCCTATCTTCTTGGGAGCTGTGCCTACCATTGCTGGAGGCAACCCATTAAGATTGAAGCCATCTTTATCAGAGAGAAAAATAAATATTAATTTAGTGTGTATATTGGATTTCATTAAAAACCATTTTACTTACGCACAGAAAAATAATCACAGGCTATCTTCAGACATTTCAGTGAGTACAAGCAGACCAGGAGGAATCTGTTGCATATAAACAACAATCCAAGGAATCATCTATCAGTAGGGACTTCTACCTTTATTTTTAAACTTCATTTGAATAACCTTTTTAAAAAAAAAAAAAAATCAGCATTCGTATTTCCATATTTATTGAACAACCTTTTTTTAAACTAGATGATCAAAATGATTACTGGGCCAACCTAAACAAAATTGCAAAAAACAAACAAAGAACAAAAGAAAGAAAACTTGAATGGATTCTAAATTAAGTTGATGCAAAAAAAAACAAAACCTTAGTGTAGCTTTGCCTGCTTGAACATAAATAAAACTATTAATCTCTGATACATAGAAACTTATAAAAGAAATTCAGAAATACTCATTCCGACAATACAGAAATTCTTACCAAACTGGAAGCAATAGGACTAGGAAGAAAAACCACTGTCACACACAAATATATAATGGGCAAGGGGAGAGACTACAACTCTTAACAACAAATAAAGAATATTCAGATACAACAATAAATCTGTGAGCAATTTCTGTTGTGACTTTTATCTCCTGCCATTCTGACTAGTCTGTTCAGCCCATGTACATTGACAACAAATCAACAGCGTCCATAAATATCCAAAGCCAATCTACTGCAAAAATCATCTGGGAATTGTTTTGAGCTGCATTTAGTATAAATAGTTTCAATACTATGTATCTGTATTTTGCCATAATTATTTCCCTGTAACCATTATGTTATGAACAACTGTACCTTCCAGCTCTCATTGTAGAAGAATGATGCTTTGTATGCTGTTTTGTTGAAAAATCCTATAAGCACATTGATAATCAAAAATTGGTTCCTCTTCTCATTTTCTTTTCATAAGATTTATTATGATGCCTACCCCAAAAGTCTCTTAATTGCATTATCCAGCTTGTGGATATGAATTAATATTTTCCTGGGCATATTGCTATGTTAGTTCCAGGAAACTCTAATAAGCCATTAATAAAGTAAATAAAATGCCTGGTTTGGCTGGAATTCCTAGGTTTTTTTAAATAAGTTTTTTTTTCTGTTACTCATGTTTATTTATTAAACTTGCCCTATCCATATATTTTGGAATTCTTTTCAACAAAAACTATATGAATAGGAGTATTCATAATGGTCTTCTAAACGCTTTATGTATCCTTCACTTTGGAATACATTATTGTTGAAAAGCAGCATAATATATGAAATATTAACCCCTAGTTATTGATATATTATTGTTCAATAATACCTTGGAAAGATCTGCATGTTTTTCATGTCCTGACTGCACTTACTCTAGAAGACATTTTGTAACAGATGCATATATATTTTGATTAAAGGAAGTGATCCATACTGAACATCTTCCAAGTTTTGAGAAAATGTAAATTTGAAGATCAGAATATTAGTGGGTTGATAACCTCTGTAAATTTACTGATAAGTCTGTCTGTACCAAATCCTACACTTTCTCCTTTTATTACTGTGACTCAATGACGTCAAGTTGAACCATCAGTTTTATTTTCATTTTCTTGGTTAATCTGATATATGGCACATTGTTCTTGTTAAATAGACTACTTTCTTCTGGCATATCATGCAATAGACATGACTTCTATAGTAGGTTCTCAAATCTAAATTAGAAATGTTGGGTTGCTCAAATCTAAATTAGAAATGTTTAATTATTTTTATTTTCAATTTAAGAAATTATTTCAATTTAGGAACATGTCTACAAGTATTTAAATTAGTTCCTAAAGATTTTAATGATAAGCCACTTCAATTATCCTGACATAAGAATTGCATGGACACAGTCATCAAGAGTTGGTTTAAATAAAAGGGCATTGTTATGGTTTATCTATGTAATATGAAGTTAATTATAGTTGACAGTATAATTACTGAAAACTGAAGATTTATTATAAGTAATGAAATATGCAGTTCTTCAGCAAAGTAACAGAAAAATTATTTCCTTTGATTTCTGATCAAGAACTATTTTAAATCACAAAGTAAAGAATAATAACTACACTTCAAAAGTAGACTGGTTGGAAATCTGGGTAAATGAGATAAATGAAAACCTTTCCTCTAATTATCAGAAGACATAATAGCTACAACATAAAGTACAATAGGGGATATTTGATAAGCTGCTTTCGGTATCTCAGCTGAAGTATAGAGTTCCTATTTCATCCAATCATCCTATAGCCTTTCTTCCTGTTCACTGCTGTGTCGCCTCAATTACAGACAGCCCAAAAGCACCACTAAACTATTTGCTTTGTCAATACAAAAAGCATCTGAGAATTCCTACAGTTTAACAAAAGAAAAACAGTGTTTATTCTAATCTGACCTTTTATTCCCCCAAAATGCAATAAAAAATGGCTATAATGGATTTTAATGTCACAAGCCTTCAGAAACAGAAGCTTGGCAAATAACAAGAAAAAACCAGCTCAAGTGATGTCACTTGAATATAATAATTTTCTCTCTAAATCAAATATCAGGGTTGTGCAAATGCTATTGAATGCTTAGGATTGTGATCCATATTCCTATTTTAATGCATTTTTCCAGACAAAGATATGACATAATCTAGACATACAGAGAGAAACCAATAGAGTAGATCAGGAGATACCAGTAAATGCAATCCCATTCTTATTGCTCTTCAAACCCTGCCTGAAAAAACAATATATATATGTTTTTGGACTAGATTCAGGAATTACTTATTAAAACAAAAAAAAGCCTTGAAAAGTGTGCCTGTTGACAGAATTGCTGCTGCACACTAGCTAGAAAGTTCAGAGTAATATTATACAATAAAATAGTTCAGCATATTTTCTACTTAGACTGGTCTGGTCCACATCAATTGGCAGCAAACCGAGGTGCCTTTTTCTCATCGTGTTATTATTTTTTAAACTGGCAAGGACGTTTTTTTTTTTTACTTACATCAAAAATACAGATGACTCAAATGGATAGGTAAAAGAAAAAGAAAAAAAAAAACTAGAGAAGTAAGATCCTGCATTACACTACCCTTGAGATTCCTTCCCTTTCTGTGACCCTATGACAGGAAAGAGCAATCTGCAGCCCAGGACTACACCAGCATGTGAAACCTTCCATTTTTTTGGTAGCCTTTCAATTGCCCACTGTCCACTACTTTTCAAACCCGAGAACTAAACATCCATCTTCGAAATTAAAGTATTAATTTTAAGCACACAAAAACTATAAATTAAGCCATAAAATCATCTTGACATACAGTACCCTTAAACTCCCTTTCAGGGGAAAAAAATTTTTTTATCCATTTGTATCATTGTGCTGTCCATCTTCATGTCATCTTCTAAAATATCTACTATAAACTAAAGATACTCAAAGACTCCTATGATGCTTAACATACAAAGTGGCAACATTTACTCAGTTCTTTTCAATCTATAACAATTAATTCAATCATTCGTTTCAATAGTTTTCCTATTCTTTGTGTCATTTGCTCTCAAATAAGAAATAACTTTAAATAAAACTATGGTGGGTAGACTTGAATGAAATCTCCATGATGACACACCTGTGCTGGGCATCTTATTTAACTCCAGCCTTAAATTTGATTCAGAGGATGGAAAGCCCAATTCTAATATTTTCAATTGACAAAAGTATGTTCAATTGGTTTGGTTTGGTTAAATGCTGGAAGGAGAACTAATTGCACTTATCAACAACACTCTGCTAGGAAATGTGATTTAGTAACGTGATCCTTTCTCACTCATAACTTTCCACAAATGTAGTAATGTTCCCCACCCTGTCTGATTTCCTCCCTTCCCTGTGAGGTTTCATACTGCTTGCTGATATTCTAAACAAAGATTAAATATGCATGCGCGCATACACAAAGCTGTAGAGATAGTTTCTCTGTAAAATTGAGAAGTATGTTACCTCCACACCCAAAGATAACTAAAAATATGCATTTTAAAAACACATATGAACCCAGCTTTCCAATGCAAATGATATGAAGTTCTAAAGAGAACTATACCACAATTTATGCTTTTTGATCATGACTTCAGTTATGCTAACCTTTTAACTGTCATAACAATTACAAAAACATCCCTTGTCTAAAGCAGCTTCAAAAGTTAAAATACTACGTGTTTCAAAGATGATTGAATGGTTAATACTCTTAAATGAACGAAAGTACCTAATTTGGACATTAGTAACTCAGAGGAATACAATATTTTCATGCTTAAATGTATACTATCTACTAGTTTAACATCATATAATTCACTGCCTGCATTTTTATTTCTTATTTTTGATGAAATCAACTGTGTGTTCCACAGGTTGAATTTCATGAAAACAGGAGAGGCTGTGTATAGGGTATATGCAATTTGTTTGAAAATGTCCTAATCAAATTTTATTTGAAGAGGACAATATGGTCTAGAATTGGATCAAGACATGCATACATAAACGTATCAAGCTGTTGAGTCAAGAAAACCCCTCACCCATCCACCCACAAATCCCTGAATGATAAGGCACACTCTTAAATACCGAAGATTTTGGATCGTACCATGGATAGACATCCCTGCCATTTCAGTTAATCTGGGCAACAACAACAAAGCCAATTAAACCCCAAATTATTCAAATAACTCAAATAAAATTTGCATCCTTTACAGTCCACAAACATGCTCTCTACAGCTTAGCACATCAGAGCTAAAAATGCAAGAGCATCTCAAATAAGGGTTCCCCCCCCCCCTTAATTCCTTCGCATTGTGCAACCTTTCAACTCCCTCCCAGTTCTCCCAAAACTGAGCAAGAATTCAAGATTTTTAGCAAATCCAGTTGTCTAACAGATTCTTACCATCTTAAGAGTTTTCTGTCATATCATGAAATATCCTGGAGTCCCAAGCATTTTTATGAGGTAGAATTTTCGGCAACACTTACCTCATCACTATGGAATGCCTCCAACTTTTTAAACAATGACTGAACTTCTCTCCCCACCTCCTCCTCCCACCCAAAATGAGGTATAATCTACCTGTGCAACCAAAGATGAAGGCATCCTTCAGTTCCTGCAGCTGCAAAATTACCACTCCAGAGCCCTCAGGTAAAATGAGTCTTATTAGCCTATATGGCTGCTTTGATAGAAATATTACACGAGTCAGCCTTTTAACTACTAAGCCCCTCACACACACACAAAGTTTTCCCTGGAACCTGATTCACAACTTTCTCATTGCCTGTACTAAATGCAGTTCTGAGCATTGCTAAGAGCTTTAAATGAAATATGACATCATTCAATTCAAGAACAGGACAATAGACACTACTGTGAATAACTAAAGTGCACACTTCACTGAGCAATCCCCTGCAAATTATACTTTCAAGCAGAGAGCTGAGAAGGAAAAACATTTTAACAGAGCAATTCTTACAGCATTTTGCTGCTTGTTTTCAAACCACTGCTCACTCCTAGTAACATTAAAAACACACAAAGTAAATATGGGCTGGAGAAAGGTAATTAGTATCTATTTTGTATCTATTGGTACAAAAGAATAAATAGATACTGTTTTGCTTTCAGATGTAAATTGGGCATATTATAAATGCAACTTTTACATAGCAAATTATGTAATAGATATTTTGAATTAGTTTACAGCATATATAAAGAAATTTTTGTGATCTCTCCCTCCCTCTCTTTTTTGCCTCGGTATTCTCCAGTAGTGTTTGCCAAAAATTGGAAGACTGAGAATGCTATAAAGCAATGTTGTCCTCTTCATTTTCTCCTTCAGCATTTGCCTAAAAACATAGTTTCTGGACAGACGTCTTTTCTGGCTCCCACACATAGAGAGGTAAGAGATATGGGGAAGCCACAAGGCAACACGAAATGTTTCATACAGGCAAATTGTACTACCTCTTTCATTCAACAAAGCTCTTCATCAGAACGATTCGAAGCTGTTTTGTAAAAGCCTATTTAAAACTTGATATTGGTGTATTGTCAGCATCAACATCCCAATTACAGATGCTTTTCTCTCTCCATTCACAGATGACTCCAAAATTAATTAGCATTTAACATCTGCCAAATGCCTACACTCTCTGTTGAACTCAATACTACTCCCTCCTACTTTGATTTAATGGTGAAGCAGAAAAGAATATTTCCACATTTTAATGAGAAGCATCCATTTCAAGCATCAATGTCCAGAGCTGAAAATTTTTTAAAGGCCACAAAGGTCTTAAGACAGCACTCCAAAGTGTTTTTTCCCACATAAAATAATTCCACAAGAGTAGGTAATTCCTGCAGAAACAGTCTTCTATGATTTGTGGGAGACAGTCCTAAATAATATAGTCAGTTGTTTTCCCAATATTGTACAGTCCTGAGAAAACTTTTCAGTTTTCAATAAACTGTTCTGAAGGTCACTAAGATGTGGCAAGAAACATAGACTTACTTTATCTGATTCTGCTGCCAAGAACAAATTAGAAAATCTCCTAATTAGGAATAAAAATATTTCAACAATTCATTTCTCATTAACTCTTCCATTTATAGCTGATACTCTCTTTTCTGTGGCATTTGATCTCCAAAGGCAATAAAGGCAAAGGAATATCAATATAAATTTGACTCAGCAATTCCTTAGTTGTATGGTCCACCTATTTATTTGTTGATTCAGGACTTACAAGTTGTAATTTTGCCCCAAGAATTCAATGTTTCCTTGAGAAATTAGCAGACAATATCATTGCTATCTCAGTTCTTACATTCCTAATCCATTTCAACGCCAAATCCTTGTCTTTAAATCAGCCAACAGAACAGAAATCTGTCTGAAAACCAACATTCTTACAAATCTTAAAAGCAGGACATAAAACCTGCTTTTTAACCCTAAGCCTTTGCTTCTGTCATCAACATAAACTAAACAGTATTTGCTTCAACACCCGCACATATGGGCAAAGACCATATATTTTACTTCTCATCCTCCCACCAAAAGTTTCATAATCATTTCTGAATGTATTAATATACATTCAAGAAACAAAGCCATTTTAAAACTAAATAAATTGAAATGATTAATATTTAATTGAGAACATGGGAATCTTAGATCACCTTACATACACTAACGTACATTTCAACAATTTTTTTTCACAGATTTTCATAATCTGGTCTGTGGTTTCTCCTGGATTCATGCTATTGTATCATTTAAGGTAATTCTATCATTATTGCCATAATCCTGTTTCACATTTCTAGAGCCTATAATTTGGTATTGCTTTATTACTAAAATTTATTACACTGGGTTTTTTATAGCATTATAGTTTGGGATTATTTTTAGAGGAAGCAACCTAAAATATAAATAAATAAATAATGGATAGTATCCAAAATCTTTATTGAGGCCTATTTTCAAAAATCATATGACATGACTGTGTCACCAAAAAGTATCTGTCATTACATTTTATCCTTATTTTTCAGAGTAAAATTGTTGAAATAGTTTCAGATAATTCATAGAACAGGGAGACATGGAGAAGAGAAATTTGGAAGATTATCTTATAAAGGGATAATTCATGACATAACAGTTTTTGTTTTTGTTTTTAAGTGGTATATCAGGTTTGCTTGTTTCCATACTTGTTGGAGATATTAGTTTGCAATATAAATAAATTTACAGTCTGAGTGCTTTGATGAAAAATCAGCTTCCTAAAATAGCCAATTGTAAATGACTGAAGGAACATTGTGGTCTAAATTTCATGACTTGCAAGTATTACATTTCTTTCTTCAGTTTACTTAATAACACATAAATGTACTATAGTCAACAAGATCTTCTGAAGGACACTGGAACATCTTCTTCCTCAAAATACAGGGTGATGTATTAATAATCCTCTGCAATGCAGTACATGATGACTGAATCTGTGCATCATGCTGCAGATACTACTACATAAAACACTTTTCATCCTTTTTATTTTTTTTTAAAATAAATTTTATTAAGTTTCCAAATTTTAAAAACATAAAATAAAACTTTATACATTGTTATCAACATCAAGACATCTTTTGCATCTCCTCACATTTTTCAGTATATGTATTTACTTATTCCTTTACCATGACATCTTACTCTTACTATAAATCAATATGTTTTATCCTTACATCTCAATCTTCTCCATGGTATATTTACATGTTCCCTCATTCTTTTCCTAATTGCCATTTTATTTTCTTTTTATTTCTAAACCACTCATACCAGGCACTTTTCATCCTTATCTGCTGTTGATATATGAGAACACAAGTATATCAAAACACCTTGATGGAACTTTTCAGCAAATCCCTCCATCTTCAGTAAGTATTCTATTAGTTGCACAGTATACTTTTGTTTGTTGTTAATTATTATGTTCCTTCACAGCTGTAATAT
>BLBF01000063.1:6633705-6651210 GCA_015471245.1 Laticauda colubrina
CTCTCTAGACTTATAAAACCATTTTTTATCCCTTACGTACAGTAAGCATTCAATTTTCTAATTGTTACTTCAGGAGATTTTTTTTTATGCTTAGCCATTTCTTCTACTGATCGACTTTTTTAAATTTAAACTTCAAGATTTGTATTGGGAAATAGCTGGCCTCTTTGACAAATAATAGCACCTGGGCTATGCATTCTATTGTTACTTCAGCCTTCCCATTCTCAGAAGATAAGTTGCCCTATTTCAAATATAAAATGATTTTACACACCTTGATAGTTCCAGTTCATTAACTTTCTAGCTTTAGGCAAGATGCAGTCATTACATAAATACCCAGCAGAGAGACATCCAGTTCATTCTGAAAAGTTCCTGAAAGATGGGCCTCTCCTTTTCAGCTAATATGACAAGTGAAGACCATTTGGAGAAGCTAAAATGGAGGTGGAAGGTGCCAAACATTCTGCACAGTTGTCACATACATTCAGAAGCAAAGAGATAAACTTCATTGCTCAAAAGTACTAATATTGTTAAAACATACATTGTAAAAATGGTGAACTTGCAATTTGTGCATGTGTTGAAAAATGGATAGAATTTCTCATTCATAATACAAATGTATTCATTTTTTCCTGAGAATATACTCTGAAAAGTCATATTTGTCTACAATAAATTCCAGGTTTCAGAACTATTCAATAATAGTGCTCTCCAATTCAGAAAATATATTTAGTCAAAAATAGTGAAAGCTACTGAAAGATTAAGGAGTAACAGCATAGTTGCATCCCCTTATCCACAAAAAGTGACCAAAGCCATCTCAGAACCATATTTTGAGTGAAATCCTGATTAAAATGGGTGGAAAATGGAAATACAGATGACCTACGACCACAAATGAGCCAAAAATTCCATTGCTAAGTGAGTTTTGCTCCATTTTATGAGCTTTCTTGCCATACTTATTTAGCTGAATCAGTGCAGCTATTAAGTTAGTAACATGAGCTGTTCAAAAGTTAGGGTTCAACTCTTTTGTATCTGCCATTATACCACCAATACTGCAGGTCAATTCTGCCGACTGCCAGTAGATCAATCCTGACTGGCTCAAGGTTGACTCAGCCTTCCATCTTTCCGAGGTTGGTAAAATGAGGATTGGGGGCAATATGCTGACTCTGTAAACTGTTTAAAGAGGGCTGTAAAACACTATGAAGCAGTATAAAATCTAAGTGTATTGTTATTAATTTATTTTACTTAATGAATCATTTTTGGAGATTAGTACACTTTACTAATAGCTTTCTCTATTTTCCTGAACACACTACAAATAGTATCAGGTCTACAGAATTTCCCTTCTGTTCTGGGTGGGTAGAAGAAAGCCTGTTACATAGAGGAAGAATGAGCTGCAGAAAAAGGTCAACCTGTTCTCATTGTCTACATTATTGTCTACAGAATTAGACTTTTTCCAATGAATATAAAATGCGCAGGGTTTTTTTCTTGCTTTATACTATTAATACTAATTTATTTTTTGTGCAAATAAAGGGTTCACAAATATTAGGACAATATCTTGGGTAAAAATCTGTTATCAGGCGCTACATTCAAAATTATCACTTTTTTTGTTTGTTTGTTCCCCAAACACAATGTAGCATTTATCCTATAAACTACTAAGCTTGGTAATAGTCCCATTCCTGAAACCATAACAAGTACAGAAACTTTTTAAAAAATCTTGTTTCACAGTCATTTGCAGAGAGGCCTTTTCATTTTCATCTTGAACACAAGGGGTTGGTTGCATCTTTTTAAAGGTTTTGTCGTGGCATGAAAACAACCCTTGTAAAAAGAAAGAGATACAGTGATATGCTGTATTTCAACCGCAACAGAGCAAGTTACCAGGCTGAAATCATTTTCAGCAATTCAAGGAGACACTTATTACCTTTCAAGCCCTTTATGGAATTGGACCATGTTATTTGCAGCACTGTCTCTCCTGAAGGTATGTGCAATAATGTTCCTCCAGGTTACACAGGGTGGGCAAGCTCCAAGTCCCCTCCTTCAATGTTGCCATTTCTGTAGCAGCCCTGTTCTGAAACACCCTGTCTCCCACCCCCATTCCCTGGATCTGACAGGTTTCCAGCCTTTTTGCCTTCCCAAAACTGTAAAGAGCTAGCAAGCACTGGGATAGTGTTAGGTTGCATCTGGGGGATTGTATCTGGTGGTGTTTGAAGACCCCCTCCTTCACTCTCATTATAATCTTCCTTCCCTCTTCCCTTCCCTTTCCTTCCTTCCTTCTCCCAGACCCCTGTTTTCACTGGCAGAGGCACCATGGGCCGGTCCTTTGCTGTTTCCAGGCTGGTCCCACGGGCTGGATTTAGGTACCCCGCAGGCCGGATCTGGCCCACAGTCCTTGAATTTGACACCCTCACCCCCACCATAGGTGGTCATATAAGTCTTTTAAGTAAATCCTACTAGTTAGATTAGTTCTAGCCAGAAGAAGACATTGTACCATGCAGAGTCAAGATAGTATTCTTCTCAAAACAAAATGTTGGTGATCTGCTACAGAACTATACTCAAAGGAGTAGTTGAGTAGTTTTTAGGTTATGTTTGCTGACAAGCTGTTAGCTAACTTTGAACTACAAGATAATTGAAGTCACAGAATAAGCTTAAAAGTGTCTACTGATGCTATGACAAATTACAAATATTTCTGCTTTTTAAAAATAATCTGATGAATGCAAATGTATCACATGCCAGTTTAAATTCCATACCTAACTTTTATTAAGGTTGAAGCAGCATGGATAAGGATTTGTTTTATAAAAACCAGAGAGTCCTGCCTTAGACATGAAAAATTAGCTTGAATGACTTTGGCACCAGTCACTCTCTCTCAACCCAACCCACCTCACAGGGCTATTGTGAGGAAAATAGGAAAAGAGTATTAGGTATGTTCGCCGCCTGAGTTTTTTTTTAAACAATAATAAAGGTGGGATAAAATCTCTTCATACTGAATATGAACAAATACACAATATCTACAGTTTTCTCCATGATGTCTCACAGAATACCTGACAAAGGTCAGAGTCAAAATTAGAATCACCAGTGTAACATTGTCAGTAAAATTTAAAAAGCCAGCAGCCATTGTATCCTAAAAAAGAGTAAAAATGGAGTAATATGAAGAAAATAATTCATAATAGATCAATTAACTTGATCATACTAGAATTATTAAAATAATTCCAGAGCTGGCGTTTATGTGACAATTTGGTTTAATATAAGATTTCCAGTTGGATGCCCCTTGGGGTTGACTGGATTGCAGATCTCATATTCCTCCGTTTACAATGAATGCCAATTGGGAATAGTGACCCCAATACTTTGGGGAAGACACCAGACTGGAAAAACCTATTTTATCACAATATACTGCTGAACATTATTCCATTTTGGCATAAATTCACTTTTTTCCAATAAACATAACACAGATTCTAATTATATAATTGCAGACTAATTATAAGAATTGCTACTTCAATAAAAAAAAAACCACAAATTTAGAAACCACTTTCTTTGTCACATTGTCAACTACCTCCAAGTACAAGTAAGCACCAAGCATTATTAATCAAAACTTGGCACTGCTGAATAATTTAACAGATTCCTTTCTGAAGAACCCCAAGATTCTCTGGGAGGCCACTATCAGTAATCAGCCCCACCAATTAGCTGACATACTCAATGGAAAACATAATTTCTATGGAAAGCTTAAGTATACATGTTAAACAGCTGCATCGGCTTAAAAGAATAAAAAATACACAAGCACTGTCTTTTCTAGAGACCAGTGCAAACTTTTTGTTTTTATATCAGATTTATGTAAATCATCTCTGCCAAAATCCAAAATTTAATTACAATGTTCCAAATCCTAATATTTGCCAGTAAAACTGGACTGTTTTTGACACTTCCATTCATGGAGAACTAGATGTGCCTGAAGGAATAGGGATGGCATTGCAGTGGAGACTGATGGCCAGACAGTAAATTCGCTGCCAAAGTCTCTCCAGAAAAAGGAAAGATCATAAGATTGCCTACATGTACTCTGGACAGCTGATTCTCATGAGTAAACTGCAAGAATTGAAGTTTTTGCAGTCAGGTTGTGATATGAGCAGCTGGGAGTCAAGGAATTCCACTTAAGCTCATAGTCATAATGTAGCCTAAAAGAACACAATGTTTGCTGAACATCATTTCTTTGTCAATCTTGGAAATTGCTTAACTGCAGTTTTGAAGAAACCATTTTGACTATCCATGGTCATATGATAAAACTGTGAAGATATAAAAAGAGCCATGATGGCACAGTGTTAGAATGCAGGCTAATTCTGCTGACTGCTGGCAGTTTGATCCTGATGGGACTCAAGGTTAACTCATCCTTCCATTCTTCCAAGATCAGTAAAAGGAAGACCCAGATTGTTGGAGGCAATATGACAACTCTGTAAACCACTTAGAGAGGGCTATAAAGCACTATGAAGAGGTATATAAGTCCAAGTCCTATTGCTATGAGCAAATGAAATCACTTATTTTGGTCTACTGTATTTGAAGTCTTCATATAGAACAAAATACAAAACACAAAACAATAGTATATCTACTGTCAAAACATGTTTTTTTTCATATAATTTTTCATTGTCTTTTTGTGACTTTGTTGATAGCTTTAAATTAGAATTAAAATATTTATAACACTATCAGGTCACTATTTATCTACTAATTTTAAAATATATAACCAATTAGTTGAACTTCATAATGGATTGCTTAACTTGAGCACATTAGAATGATTAAAAGAGTTCCAGAACTATTTTAATATCCAGAATAATGTAACAGACTATATTATTAAGTGCACACTGTTAGTTAACTTACCCAAAGATAATAGGCATTATACAAAGATAGTTATCAAAATGCAAGCCCCACTGAACACACTAAGAATTATATCTGAGTAAATGCTCATAGCATTATCTGTATTTATGTAACTGAGCCTCAGCAAGTGAAACTCAAATTATGAATACATTCTTCCTTGTTTATGTTGCTTTCTCTGTTGATTCATAGGTATCAGATTTTAGATGATAAACTCCTTGGGGCAAGAATTTGTTTTCTTTGTGTAAAATACTGTGCTTCTTACTGGCACCCATAAATAACAAAACAATGAAATATAATACAATAAATAGGAAATAAAGATTGGAATGCAACATTTGAACTTTTCTGACTGTGTTGGGCCTAGAGGAGAAGTGCTTTGTCTGGAAGCAAAAAATGACATCCTATTATGTTTGAAAAGACTGTGGAAAGCACTAGACAGAAGGATTACAGATCGGTCCTCTAATGCCAGAGCTTTTGGCTTTGGTCAGAATTTATTAGCAGCACAAGCAATCATGGAATGCAGTTCCATCTGCTTCTTGTTAACTTCATTCATGAAGGCTGCCTTCTAAAAATGACGACTTCTGAGTGATTCTTTCCAGCTCCATGTCCTAACTGAAATGCAAATGCTTTGACAATCTTACTGACAAAGGATACTCTCTCCAATGGTGTTCTGTATAAAATAGTTCACTCCAAATCTTCGATTGTGATTGGCTAGAAAAGCCAGCATAGGGATTGGTTCACTAGCAACCAATCCAAAAGAGCTGCCAAAAGGCGGCAAAACCAAGTAACCGTCATTGGCTACAAGCCGGCAGGCAAGCCGTATATAAAGGCTGCCGCGGCAAGAGCCAAACTGTTCCGTTTTCACTTAACTTTTCAAATAAAGACTTTTACTGTTGGAACCCGGTCTACCTCGCATTTTTCCGGATGGAACACTGGCGACGAGGATGGGATCGTCCTAAAACATGAGACTGTGCATGCGGCGAATTGAAACCCAGGCTTGAAGCGATGGCCGGAAATAAAGCACCGCCCGCACCCTTCAACCCCAATGAAGAAGATTGGGAATCTTACATAGACCGTTTCCAAATGTACTTGGAAAGTAACGAGATGGAAGAGATCTCAGACCAGCGTAAGAGGGCTGTCTTCTTAACGCATTGCAGACCAACGGTATTCAAAATGGCCAAGGCATGGGCAAAGCCCAGAGACATAAAACAAATGACCTGGCCCGAACTCCAGCGAATGTTGAAGGCTCATTACGCACCAGTGGTGTCAAATCTCATCAAACGGCACAAATTCTACCAAAGGGACCAAAAAGAAGGCGAGACCATCGCTGATTTTGTGGCAGCCCTCCGACAACTGGGGGGAGCATGTGAGTTCCTGAACTTAGATGAAGCCATGCGAGATCGAGTAGTATTGGGTTTAAAAGACTCTAATTTACAAAGTAAATTGCTAAATAAACCCAACATAACCGTGGCTGAAGCAATTGCAGAAGCCACAGATGCAGAAGCCGTGAAAAAGTCAGCGGCCACCATGAAACAAATGAATGCGAACAATGACGAAACGAGCCTAACCAGAGGGAAGAAGCAATTTCCCGCCACCACACACCATGAAGATTTTGACGAGACATCAGAATCCGGAGAGGAAGACGATGAGGTCCACCGCCTATACGCCAACAAAAAAAGGCGCGAAAAAAGAAACTGGTGGGAATGCGCCGGTTGCGGAGGAAACCACCCTTGAGCCGATTGCAGATTCCTTGATGCCATCTGCAGAGCTTGTAAGAAAAGGGGACACATCGAGAAGGTCTGTAGGAATCGAAAAAAATAACAGCCCTAACAGACGCAGTAACTCTCCCCCACAAGCTGAATCAAAACAAGCCGAGAGAAAGTGGGAGCGCAACAAACGAGCCAGTAACCGAGAAAAGACCCATCAAACTGTCACTATCGGAAGCGCTCAGACGAAAAGCGGAAAAAAAGTTAAAATCATCGTAAAAATCGAAGGCAGCCCCTGTGAGAATGAGGTCGATTCAGGGTCTTTCCTGTCAATGGTGTCATGGGACACAATCAGACAACTGGTCCCAAATATTAAACTAAAAGAGCTCCAGAAACAAAAATTAACTCTGAAGGACTACCAAGGGAATCGAATCCCTGTGGTAGGTCTAGGACATTTCCGAGCCTCTGACAATAGTCGACCGAGACTGACCCAGCCTCCTGGGCATCGAATGGTTCACACCATTGGGCATCGGAATGACCGGAGTAGACCGAGTGGCCACAACCGACTGGGAAGAAAACCTGATCCACGAGTTCCAGGACGTTTTCGATGGCTCCCTAGGCAGGTATCGGGGGACCCCAATTTCCTTTAGCTTAGACCCCCAGGTGGCCCCTAGAAGATTAAAGGCCAGACGAGTTTTCTTTGCATTAAAAGCAAAAATAGAGGAACAATTGAATAAATTAATTTTGGAACCTGTTGACCATGCTAAATGGGAGATGCCAATAGTAACACCGGTTAAGCCTGATGGGTCGGTACGCATCTGCGGAAACTACAAGGCTACCCTGAACCATGCGCTGCAACAAAACGCATAACCGGTGCCAATCGTACAACATTTGCTACACTCACTCGGGGGAGGAAAATTTTTTGCTAAACTAGATCTAGCACAAGCTTACCAACAACTTCCAGTAGACCCCTTAATGGCCGAGGCACAGACAATAGTGACTCACAAAGGGGCATTCAAGTGTAACAGACTTCAGTTTGGAGTGAGTGTGGCCCCAGGCGTTTTCCAAAGCCTCATGGAACACCTATTAAATGGAATAAAAGGGGTCGTACCATATTTTGATGACGTCCTGATTTCGGCTAAAGATATGACCCAACTAGAAAAAAGACTAAGAAATGTACTAACAAAATTTAGAGAATCCGGTCTGAAAGTTAAAAAAGAAAAATGCTGCTTAATGACTGATCGCGTTGAATTTCTGGGCTACTTAATTGACGGAGAGGGTATACACCCTACTGAAAAAAAAGTCAAAGCCATTAAAGACGCACCATAGCCAAAAAACAAAACGGAATTGCAGGCATTTTTGGGTCTAATAAATTTCTATAACGTATTCCTCTCCCAAAAAGCAACAATAGCGGAACCATTACACCATTTGCTGGATAAGAACACTAATTGGACTTGGGGTCATAGAGAGCAAAAAGCCTTCCAGAAAATAAAAAATTTATTAACATCAAACACCGTTCTGATCCAGTTTAGTAACACACTTCCATTGACGGTAACCTACGACGCCTCAACGTTTGGAGTCGGTGCCATCCTGAGCCACCAATTGCCAGATGGGAGAGAGGCACCCGTCGCTTATTATTCAAAGACTCTGTCTAAAACAGAACGTAACTATAGTCAACTAGACAGAGAAGCCCTGGCAATCGTCACCGGAGTGAAACGTTTTCACGAATACCTTTATGGAAGAACATTTTTGATTGTAACGGACCATAAAGCGTTGCTAGGAATTCTGGCGGGAAACAAGCCTACACCGAACATTTTATCCCCGCGGATGACTAGATGGTCAGAATTCCTTGCAGCATACTCTTACACATTGACACATTGACCCGGGAAGCAAATCTCCCATGCAGACGCATTAAGCAGAACACCGCTGCCGACGACGGAGGAAGACCCGGCGCCAACAATGACAACCCTGCAAATAGAAACATGCCTCAAACTACCAATATCTGCAAACGATGTTGCCAGAGCCACTGCAAAGGACCCAGTGACTGCCCGCATATTAAACTGGGTAGGTAAAGGCTGGCCGGAAAACCAAAAAACTGAAAACTTTAAACCTTTCCGGACCAGTCAAACTGAACTCTCAATTCAAAAAGGTTGTTTATTGTGGGGTGATTGGGTAGTAATCCCTCCTAAACTACAGACTAGGGTGTTGGGCATGCTTCATGAAGGCCACCCTGGTATCGTAAAAATGAAAAGCCTCGCTAGAAGCTATGTCTGGTGGCCTGGTTTAGATAAAGATATCGAATATTGGGTTGCCACTTGCACTAAATGTCAGAAAACCAGGCCTTCCCCACCACAAGCACCCATAAGGGACTGGGGGACCCCATGAGGCCCCTGGTCTCAGATCCACATTGATTTCGCAGGTCCTACACTAGGGGGCATACCTTTTTAATTGTCGTAGATGCATACTCAAATTGGCTGGAGGTTGTAGTAATGTCATCTATGACAACCGAGGCGGTCATTAAACAACTTAACAAACTTTTTGCAACCCATGGATTGCTGGACGTCCTAGTATCCGACAACGGGCCACAATTAACCGCCATCCAATTTGAACAATACCTAGCCTCCCTAGGTATACGCCATGCACTGACCGCGCCGGCCCACCCGGCAGCAAATGGTAGGGCGAAGAGAATGGTCAGGTTTACCAAAGAGGGTTTGGAGAAAATGGACCTTGGTGATGTCCAGGGTAAAATCAACTGTCTACTCACCCTCCAACATATCACACCCAGCACCGTAACCAACAAAAGCCCAGCAGAGTTATTAATGGGAAGAAAACTTAGGTCACAATTAGACAGGTTGCACCCAAATTACACGTTGGAAAGACCCCCCTGACTCCTCCAGCCATTGCCGAACATTTGAAATTGGCAACCTAGTCTACGCAAAATTTTTTACCGTGGACCCCCTATGGCTTCCAGTCACAATCACACAAATAACAGGCCCCCGGTTCTACCGACTAACCGTAGACGATGGCAGGGAATGGAAGCGGCACATAGACCAGCTTCATTCCTGAAACATTGAAAGAAATACAAACGCACAACCACAAAAAATAAAAATCGACAAAAACAAAACCAAAGAAGGGGGGGAAATACAAGAAAATAATAAAGAACATTTAAAAATAAACCCAGAACATCTAACCAATCAAAAAGAGCAAAAAGGAAACTTACAGTTAGATGAGACTTGCGAAAATAATCCAGACGAAGGGGCCAGCCAAGCCAGCTCGACCTGCCCGGAGAAACCAGGAGGGAGCGGCAAAACCACTGGCCTGAGAAACTCAAGCGGTAGCAAAATGGCCGACTTACCTTTCCAGGCAGTTCCATGGAAAAGAGCCAAAGAGACAGCGACCCCATCCGAACCGATTGAAGTCTCCAGCGAAAATGAACCGCGCATGTCCAGTAGAATCAGAAGAAGCCCCACCTACTTGCGCGACTACGTCACCACGTAGGACTAAACCAAGGGGGGAGGGGTGTTCTGTATAAAATAGTTTACTCCAAATCCTCGATTGTGATTGGCTAGAAAAGCCAGCATAGGGATTGGTTCACTAGCAACCAATCCAAAAGAGCTGCCAAAAGGCGGCAAAACCAAGTAACCGTCATTGGCTACAAGCCAGCAGGCAAGCCGTACATAAAGGTTGCTGTGGCAAGAGCCAAACTGTTCCTTTTTCACTTAACTGTTGAAATAAAGACTTTTACTGTTGGAACCCGGTCTACCTCGCGTTTTTCCAGACGGAACAAATGGAATACTGCAAACTGAAGAAGTCTTGTAAATAGCAAGCTCACATTTTGAGAAAGGCTTCCTATAGATCAGAGGTTGCCAACCCTTTGGACCTCAGGGACCACCAAACTCATAATTTTTGATCCCAGGGACCACTAACCGGTTCTGTGGGCGTGGCCTAATTTATGGGTGTGGTTTGGTGGTCATGTGACTGGCTGGGCATGGCTTGCATGTAAATATATTTATATAAATATTGAATTTTTTTATAAAAAAGAGCAACTTTTACCCAAATCAGGCAAAGCAGGCAGGCAGATTGAGTTGCTCACAGAATCACAGATTCATTCAGAGATCTATCTATCTGCCATTGGCTAGCTCAGTCTATCACATAAAATTTGCTTGCAAGCAAACTCACAAAATTAACTCACAGCACACCATGTATGCAAATATTGAATTTTTTATAAAAAAAGAACAATTTTTACCCAAAATAAGGCAAAGCAGGCAGATTGAGTTGTTCACAGAATCATTCACTGGAAAAAGAAGTTATGCTTGGAATATTCAGCAGTAAAATAATCAGAAACAAGGCTGCCAAAAACATGGTGGCTAGATACCATCACCGGTTGATGACCGCTGCTACAGATTATTAGTCCTTGTTCCATTGTTATAGATTTAGGCCTTACTAACTCAAGCTGCTTTCCTGAAGCTTTAAAAACAGAAAATTGCAAACATTTGCATTTCTATTTTGAAACATTTTACTCTTAATGTGTGTGGCTTTGGCAGCTCCTTTTAGAGGGAGCAGTAGGTGCCAAACTGCAATCCGGAAAAGAAAATTAAGAAAAAAAAAATCAATGTGCAATTCGTTTTTCTGTAGCAATTATCTGCACCTCAGGACAGTAGTACAGAACAGAAAGCGAAAAGAATTAACTCCTGCCTGTCTTTGTAGTTGTACTTTACCCTTATAAGAATGCAAAGCAGAGCAAAAAGATCTGTGTGCAATTTGACGGGCACTAGAGAGATGCTTCATATTGCACTATAGTTAGAAAAGGGTAAACTGGGCTTCACCTCTCAGCCAGCAAGAAGAAATTTTTTAAAAAGTGGATTTTGTAATTTGAGAAGCAGGATGGAAGGCTAAATTAATTCTAAGTTCATAAATTAATGGAAGGCAATTGGACTGAATAAGATTTGAATGTTTAAAAATGAGAAGATGCCCTTGAGTTGACTTTAGCTGATTGCATACTTGCCATACTATCCCATCCTTAAGATATTTCCCATCATTCTAGTGTCAGATTTATGCCCCCAGCTAAGGTGGACCATGAGCTACATCCTGATGAATACCTGATGTAATTAGTTTAGGGAAAAATTGAGTGCCTTGAGTTTTACAACTCCTTATTTTATCATAATCAATAAGCCATGTCTCTTTTGGCTACATTTCCCCTCACTAAATTAGTTTATATAAAGAAAATGTGAAGTCCAAAGGAGTTAAATGATGCTCCAATCCTATATTCAGTTTATGATTCTTTTTTGGGTATGACTGCCCAGAATTAAAGCATAATAATGAGGACAGTTATATACAACTAATACTGGTACACACACAGAGACACACAAACACATACAGAAAGAAGATTTCATACACAAACACACACAGGAAGATTTCAACTTCCAAAGGAATGCTGCCTCTATAAGCTTCCAAAATTTTATTACCTGAGGACTGAAATATCAATAGCTTTTTAAAAATAAAAAACTTGCTTTTCTTCTACACTTTAGCCAATTCAAATCCTTTTATATGCAAAAAAAAGGTGGGAGGTAGAGTGAGTTTCAACCTGTTCTTTTATATGAGCAACACAAGAACATTCTCACACATCCAGTCTATTCCTTATTCTTACTGCCCTTCTAAGCAATTCCAGCTGAGATGCCTGAGACTTTCTCTTGAATAAGCATGCACAGAATAATGAAAAACTACAGTATGAAAAGGGATTAAAACTACATTCACTGAATAGAATGTTCTTCCTTTTTCAGGTAGAATACATCAAATTCTTTTGACAATTATACACACACACACACACACACACACACACACATATATATATATATATATATGAATGCAGTTCAGCTTCCTTCGGGTATTATCCCACGTCATTGTAATGCTTTTAAAGTTAAAGTTTAAAGTTAAAGTTCGGGTATTATCCCACAATGACGTGGGATAATACCCGAAGGAAGCTGAACTGCATTCATGTAAGTACCTGTGAAAACTTATTTAAATATATATATATATATATACACACACAAACAAATAAGACTTCTACACATACAAATGCATAAACAGAAGAAAATAGAGAAGAGGCATCAAGAATCCAGAGAAGTGCAAGAAAAGAACTGCTTACCCTACAGATGTTTCCTCTGCAACAAATAAGCTCATTTTTTCCCCACAGAGTTGGATTATTAAGGCTACAAACAAACTATTAAAATCAATTGTTCATTCTACAAATAAGTAATTGGCTTAAGGCTGCTCTTGGGCATTCACTCTCACACACACAGATGCGGCTCTCTAGAAATACATCTGCAAAGTGAAGTAAAAGCATTTAAATATCAAAAACAGAGCAGAAACAGGAGGCTAATCTCCCTGCAGACCCCCCACCACCACGCAAACAAGCCACATAAATTGCTGTTGAGTGAAAGGTGTTCAGTACACAATTAACAAGTCACTAAAAGCCACCCTCCCGTTTAGATATTAAAGCTGCAGATTTGGATACCACTGCTGGCAGGCAGCCATCACTGCAGGCCTCAGTAGGAAAGGAAAGTTTTAAAGAAAAATAAAGCCTGTTGAGAAAATTCTCCCCCACTTACAGTTCTGCAGCATTTTAAATCTCTCAGAGATCAAGGGGAGACCATTCATTCCATTACTAACCTCTCATATCAAATGTTAGAAAACTACGGAAGACAATATTCATGAAATGTTTCGTTCAGGTAGGAAAAAGGAGAACTGCAGTGTTTCTCATAATGTTCTTTTAAAGCAGCTGACTTTAATAACAGAAACTCTCTGCAATAGAAGAAATATAACCAATTGGGGGAGGGGTTCAAGTCCCCTCCCAGCCACTTCAGATTGCTCATGATTTTCAACCCAATATGTTTCTTGGGAATATTAGGAGGATAAAACTGGAGGGGAAAGTAATATCCATTGTTCCTGCAGAAAAAGTGATCCCTAATTGCAACAAAGCAAAATACATGCTTTAATCAAATTTAGACTTCCTTGTGTTACATTTTTTTGCAGATGTGAAAGAAATACTAGGATGTTTTTTTCCTTAGGAAGCTGATGGATTTCAACCTTCTTGTAGCTCATGCATGTCCATCTGTCTTATTTAAAACAACCTGATACATCTTGCTGGACTTCTGAGTCTGGGATATATAGCTGTCAATGAGATTATGCCTGAATCTCATCATAAGGTAAGATTAGCATCATGCTTGCAGGAGCAGATAGGTATAACAAGGAAGAAGAGTTGGGTAGCCAGATGTTGGTGGAAAATGAGAATAATCAAACCCACAGCAATGATCACATCCTCTTCTCTGGCAATGGTTATGATAGTTTTATTTTTCCACTACAACTCTTATCTAGTAGGAACCATTCGCCAGAATTGTTCTAAATAGGAAGACTTTTTTTATAATTCAGCCCCCAAAGGGAAGAGAAGCAAAGCTCTTCTGATGAGTGTTGTGGTTGGTCTGTAAGGAATTTTGTAAATATAACTGTTTATTATCCTTCTGACTTTGATGCTACAGTCAAAGCATTTCCAGTAAATGTATTTTTGGTATTAGCTTGGGCTGAGTCCCATTACAAGTATACAAAATTTTTGCCAATCCCAGATAATTGGAATAACCAAAGATGGATTGTTGGAACAACTAATTTAAGTAATAAATGATTAAGTACAGGAAGGAGTACTTTCTACATGTTTTAAAGAGGATATGATCAACATTGCTAAACAAAAACAAAAAAGTGAAAGGTATACAAAATGTTCCAAGCTCAAGACATCTGTTCCAATGTTGCATCAAGTATCATGTCTAAATTCCCATCTGGAAATATTGAGAGTTCAAGCACTACCTGCCTTTTCCAGTCTACTCTTGGTCTCAGTTGATCACAAACAAATGCTGGTACACGTTTCTTCTAGAGTGACAAGTCTGCTTGTAAAGTCCTGCAGTGAATTCTTTATGCTCTTGATATTGCTGGAGCTCTGATCTATTTGTATTTCTTTCTTCTTCCATGTATGGACAACTTCTTCTGACATCCTCTAAATCTTCAGACTGGCCAATGATTATCTTAGAAGATGGAATTTCTTCCAAGATATCTATTCAGCAATGTATTACATTATATGCCAAGCTTTAATAATACAGTAGTTTGGGATTTCAGTATCACCAAAACTCACATGATCTCCCCACAACTCTCTCTCCTAATAAGAAGGTATTTATTAGGACCTTGATCTCTGCAAAGGATAATTGATACTGATGTTTTATGTTGTTTTTTGTTTCAATGTTAAGGCCTGAATGGTTTAGGGCAGGGGTCTCCAATCTTGGCCACTTTAAGACTTGTGGACTTCAACTCCCAGAATTCTTCAGACAAAGCTGGCTGAGGAATTCTGGGAGTTGAAGTCCATAAGACTTAAAGTGGTCAAGATTGGAGACTTCTGGTTTAGGGAACAAGACATTGGTAGGACTAGTTTTTCCCCCCTTGTAAACCAATAATTAGGCCTTATTTGTATTTGAAAGGAAAAAAACGTTTTTCAACACAGACATAATACTGCATATTAATTGCTACACTTTGTATTTTAAGGACAACACAATACATTAGTTTAGTTATGATACAGAAAAATCCTGGTAACTATAATGATTCATTATTATTTCCAAATACAGTCATTAAAGGAAAATATATAAAACAGCTTCACCAGATGTCTTAGGTAGAAACTTCAGTCTGGAAGCATGCCAGTAGTCTATGTAGTAAATTTTTATAATTAAATACTGTGATCATATTTATGTAAGCAATCTGACCATTTTCGTAAACATGATTAGTAAAGGTAATACCTAAGACTACCTAATTATCACCTTATAAGTTCGGATCACAAATCACTTTGAACAACAGTTTAAGAAAGCTGTTCACTAAACTGGACTAGTTCATATATTTCCACAACACACAAGCCAACAAACCAAATAATGGCTTTTCCATCCATGCCCTATACAAATAAATCATATTCATATGAAAACTGACAGGCAAGTTAAAATAATAATTCCAACTTCACTTTTGTAGGCCAGGCCAATGGCATGCACATGACACTGGTGTATGAAAAACACAGGAAAATTGCAAGGAATTTTTGCAAGGTTGCTATTAAAGCCCAATATAAACTAAAGTATCGAATGTTTCTGCTTGGTTATAACACATACCTTTGAATGATATATTCTAATTTATTGTATAAATAAGTTTTATTTTGCTGAACACATTAATTAAATACTTAAGGGAGGAACCTTGCAGAATTTTGCAAGTTTAGTTGAAAGAGAAGCCTCAATGTGTGTAGCCAAGATGCAACAGATTAACTTTTTTTCCTTGTATCATAGATGCTAATATTTTGTTTATGCTCATCTCCATAGCAACAAAAAGATCAAACATTTTAAAGAAATGCTTTCAGATTTGATTTAGTACAGCTGGTTAATAGATTGTACTGCTTTAAGTTACATTATATATTATAATATATTAGAATAATTATTTCCCATCAAGATGGTGTAGCTTTGAAAAACAACAACCTGTTATCATCACTTAAGTTCAAGCATACTCCTTTTCTTTTCAACATCCTCCTTGAAAAGAAAAAAAAAGGAAAAGTTTGAATATGACAGTGTGCACTGGAAATTTTAACATGGCTATTTCCATACTGCAATTACAACAGCTGGCAATCTATTAAACTAGGAGCAAGTGGCCTGCTGGATTCCAGATTCAATCATTCCAAATCACTGGAGAAAGCTGTTTTAAGTCATGCTTTGTATCAAGATATACTCTAAAGTTGTATTTCAGAAGAGAGGGAGGGAGGATAGATGGCTTTACCTAAGTGGCACTTTCCAATCAGACAGTTTAAAAAGAGCCACTTTTTAAAATATGAGATATTTCATGTTGGAACCAATACATTCCTCAACCTTGCTTTTCATTCCAGCTGTTCCATGGACATAACAGAGACCTAGAAGATCAACAGATCCATGGAACAGCTGTCCTGCCCTACATAAGAGGTACCACAGATAAAATCAGTAAGATACTACACAGGCATCACATCAAGACTGCCTTCAAAACAGACAAAAAAATAGCAGCCATCCTGAGGAACCCCAAAGACAAAATTGACCTGGAAAACCAAGGCATATACGAAATTCCCTGTACATCATGCCCGGCCACATACATTGGACAGACCAATAGAAGAATAAGTACCCGCCTAGATGAACACAAAAATGCAGTAAAAAAGCTGGAACACACCTCCTCACTAGTCCAACACATGAAAACCACAGGTCACAACATCAACTTCAATGGCACTAAAACCCTGGCCACTATAGAAAACCCCAACCACAGAATCATCAGAGAAGCCATAGAGATTGAAAAAAGACCTGACAGCATGAATAGAAGAGATGATTCCACCAGACTGTCAATCATTTGGAAGCCTGCACTCTCAAATAGAAAGATCTCCATGCCACAAGCCAGGCAAACACCTGGGCAAAAACAGACTCCCTCTGATAGCTCCAACCTAACCCACCCACCAGGCACCCAGGTGAAACCCAGCTTGCTAATGAATAGCAGCTTGCTAATGAAGAGCAGCCGTCCCTTCACACGGAGCCAAGCTGCACTAAAAGCCTCCAACACAAGAACAGAGTGTTGCCAGCCAATCAAAGCCACAAAACAGACAGAATAAACCAGAAACACCAATCAATCAAACTCCAAGTCCAATGAACACAGGTCCAGGCTCCCAACCAATCAGAATGGACCAGCCTCAAATTTAAAACCAGGAGCTGTAAGACCCATATCCATACAGAAGCCTGATGATGGCAGATGAGATTCTGCTGAAACGTTGCTACAACTTTAACAGAACTACAATGACGTGGGAGAATACCCGAAGGAAGCTAAACAGCACACATGTAAGTACCCGCGAAAACCAAGATGGCAGATGAGATTCTGCTGAAACGTTGCTACAACTTTAACA